>VYZV01042129.1:31166-87672 GCA_013401275.1 Pandion haliaetus
GGGGCGCCTCCCCCCCCCCCCCCCCGCCCTCCCGTGGGTCCGCTGGTGAAGAAAGAAGGGTCTCCGGGGAGGGAGAACGGCCTCCCCGAGAATCCAGTCAAGGGACCAGCCGGGGAGCGGCTGCGGGTGCTGCTCCGCTGACGGCCGAGGCGGGGGTCCGGCAGCCGGCGGGGGTCCGGCCGCAGGCTGGGGTCCGGCAGCAGGCGGGACCCCGCTCGGCCGGGCTGCGGCCCCGAGCTGCCCTCCCTCCGGCTCCCCGGGAGAGCGAGCTGCTTCATGGCAGGTCCTTAAACCTGCCGTTTTCATTTCACGTCTTAAATGTGCATGAAGGAATTAAACTGCACGAGTGAATAACAGCATTAGTTTCAATTAATTTTTATCCTGGCAACAATAAACTTTAGAAACAAAGCGCTTTTACATCCTTAATTAGTCTTGCTTCCCATCTGTAGTCTTTTAAGTGCCTGCTCCTTGATTTAACTTTGTCCCTCCTTCAGAGCCGCCTCCTTTTTCATTCTTTTCCCTTTTTTCTCGTTATCCCTTCCAGACTGCTGCCTGTTTCTTTCCTGCAACCTTTCACCTCCCTTGTCCCTATCTGTCTGCTCTGCTCTGTGCAGTTTATTTCTACTGCATTTTCCCAACATCAACAGCAGTATTGGTTACCATGGCCCCGAGCTATGTGCAGAGGTGGGAAAGCTTCATCCGCCCAAAAGTTCTTACACTTTTGAAGTCTTTCTTTTAGTAGGATCTGAAATGTATCATCTAGAGTGTGTATTAAATGAACAGTATTCCTGAAGGCTTTAGAGCAAGAAAGGCAACACCCTGGAAAATTCTGCAGTCTTTCAGCATTCTCTGCCCTAGGGTTATAGCCCTGGGCACGGAGCTGAATGGAGCTCTTACAACTGCCTTCTGTTTACCTTTTATGGTTAAAATAACAGCTTAGCAAAGAAGCAACTTCATGGAGAAACGATTCAGTGAAATCATCTCAAGCTGTAGCAGCATAGCTAGTTTAATCACCCCTAGAGAGCTGAACAACTGTGAGCACAATGGGACACAAAATCATTTTGTGTGTAAATGAGCATGGCATTGTGATTATTTCACTTTGCATGGGCAAATAGTTTTTACAAGCAGTACTTATGCAGTTAGCTTAGAAAGGCAGAAAAAGATAAGCTGGCTCTGAAAGATCTTGGTGTGTAATGTTTGAAAAACTAAATATTCACATAATTTGGGAATCAGGCTCTATTGATTTTGCCTTCAGCAGGTTCCTGTGTTACTTATTAGAGCAGGGTTATTGCCTGTGCCACTAGTTAGGATGCTGTATCCTGTTGTAGGCAACTAAAGAGCAAGGATTATTTTACATGGTTTAATAAATGAAGTTTGTTAGTGTTTCTGCGATACTTACCCTTAAGGTTTTAATTTTCACATCAGTATTAGAAAATATGTGCATAAAGACTTTCACTGGATAAATACATTTAGGATTTTGCTTTGTGCATAAAATAAGTACATTACTCAGTGTGATGAATTTTAGCTGCGTTTTAGATTAAGAAGAGGAAGGAGTCATAGGAAATAGGGTTACGGTACCTTAAGAAATAGGGGGTATTTGTGTTTTTTGGAGCAATAGGAGTGTTTTCAGTGCTCTTTATGTAGTCCTTAGCAATTATGCCCCTTGATAATTTGCTCATACGGAAATGATTGAATTCCATAACTTTTAATAAAACGTAGGATTCATTTTTTAATCCGAATCCTCTCCAACCAGGGGAAAAGCCTTGTTTTTAATACCCTTTCTCCTCCCCTCCCCCCAAAAGCCAGTGGCACCTTCAATAAGTATGAAAAGCCATAAAAGTTTGAGAACTATTTTAGCTTTCCAGTGATTTTCTATAATTAAGTGTTTTTTCAACACATGCTCTAGCTGAGAGATGCCAAAAGCAGAGGATTGTTCAAAAGGTCCCTCCAGTGAATAGTATAAATTAAATATCTACTGTGTTGAGTATGGCCTCACTGAGAATCTCAGACTCTTTACAGATCAAGGAATTTACTGGTATACTAACATTAAACAAAATCCTAAGATAGCAGCAGTGTTTAAATATGCACAAATAGATTCAGATCACTTGATCTTTAGCTATCTGTGCATATTTTAAAATTGAAGTCTGTATTTCAAGACAAATGGTTAAATGTAAGATTCGTTTACAGAGGACTGGAAGTCCTTTGATTTCATTTGGAAATTGTAACAAGGGGTGCAGATGAGCCCTAATTAGGCACTTGTTTTGTGAAACTGCATGAGATTTTATTTCTAAGGCAGCTCTGTACCGTGTGAGGTCTGTACCTTTATCATTAGTGATAATAGTTGGGGTCTGAACAAAGACAGGGTTGACATTCAGCCTGGATCTTCTGACCCTTTCATTTAAGTGAAGGAGTAGAGAGTGAACATGAGTTTACAGTGCTCTTTGGTAAGAAAAAAAAACCCCTTTTGTCTGTGTTGGCAGACAGATGAGGCACCCACAGATAGTAAACACGTTGCTAAAATACTGTAGGTACTTACATACTAAGTTGTTTTTAAAAGTTAGTTCTTTTATTTATGCTATATGACATGTTTACTGAAGATTGCCCACAACAGGCTCTTGTGGGAAACAAGAAAGCAACGTCTTCAGCCATGAAAGGATTCAAGCACTTTCCTTGAAGGTGGTGCTGTAGTAAAAATGTTAATGCCCAATTTCGCATCGGCTGACACAGAAGTCCTAGGACAGAGTTGGTATTTGCTTCGTGTTCAGTGCAGATGTCTGTCCAGCCTCCGAAGAGAAAAGGATGTGGATTCATAATGGGGTGATGTATTTCTGTGCTGTAGATGCAGGAAATTCTTAGGAGCTAACCAAGATGAAATACAGTAAATGGAGATGTTGTGATAACTTTGTGAAGCTGTCCAGATGTATTAAGATTTTTCAGTCCCTTTCTATATAGCTCAGAATCTTTTTTTTACAAAGAATGTTGCTAATTGTATGTTCATCGAGTGGTGTAGCCAGGCATCTTCTGCAAAATGCTGCTAAGAGAAAGGCGAGATGAGCTTTAGATTTCTAAGAAACATTGTCAAAGTAATGTGGGAGAAATGGGAATTCACTTTGCAGTGCTGCATGTAAAGTGCTTGTCAGATGTAAGGAAGAGCCTAGATGCTTGGTAGCATGCTTGCAGAACAAAATACCACAAAAATTAGATTATATTCAGAAATGTCTTCAACTATAATGTTTTGCATATGTTGCTTTACCCATAAGGGGGAGAATGGATGGACGTTTTCTTAAACTTTTATAAAAGGGTTTTTTTTCCATTTGAAATGTATGCCGTCTATACCGATTTAACTGAAATCAGCTTTGAGACACACGTTTCATGCGGAATAAGCTGTGCTTTTCTTACAGAAGAGAATTGAGGAATTTTCTTTTGCTATGGTTGTCCCGTTCATTTTTAAAACATTTCAGTATTTTTTGCTTTGTATGTCAGCTGAAGATTTTTGGACTCAGTTTAGAAATTTCACTAATTTGCAAATTTTTTAGGGCAGTAAACGTTAGGTGGATTCTTGAGTTTGTAATTTCACATGCCAGATTGTACAGTACTTTCTAAAGCGTCTTCTCATGAAAGCATGGGTCAGTTTATGTATCTTCCTGTTTTCACTGCTTCCAAATATTAATTGCTTTCGGTTTGAAAGCTTATTAGTTCTTTACGTCTAATATTAAGGCTTAACTGAAAATTATCCATTTATTTCACAATTATTGAAAATAAACCAGAAAATTGATCTTAGTTTGATGTGAAATTTACTACAAGTATAAACTAAATGCCTTAGGTACTGAGGAAGTCACTAATTTAGAGGTGTCTCGTTACTGAGACAAACTTGCAAAAACCCCCGAATCCCAATTCACAAATTGGTTATTCGTTTGTCAGGGGATATTTCACATCTAACACATAAGCCCACGACCTTTAATTAGAATTTTGCAGTTTGTTTTATGCCCCTTGAGGCTGACACCTTGAAAAATTTTTTTCTTGATTTCTTATTGCTAATAAGCATCTTTCTCTTCCCCTCTGGTACTTTGAAGAAAATGATGCAAATACACTTAATTACAGTGGTGGCAATAATTTGTTAGCTGAATATGTGATCAGGCAGATGCAAAAATGATCTGATTAGATCTGTGATCACACTGGAAAGAAAGGTAACACACTGCTACATTTAAGAGAAACTGTTCTTTTTTTGCCTTCCCTTTGCAGGAGGGAAGAAGCATGTCCCGTCTGTCTCTAACACGGTCCCCGGTTTCTCCTCTCGCTGCTCAAGGAATTCCTCTCCCAGCTCAACTGACCAAGTCAAACGCTCCTGTACACATCGATGTAGGAGGACATATGTACACCAGCAGCCTGGCTACCTTGACAAAGTACCCAGACTCCAGGTAAGACCTTGGTGTTTTCAGGCTCGCTGCCCATTTCTGTTCCTTGCATGGAAAGAGGCATGTACCTGTGAAGAATATTTCAATGCAAAATACGATTTATTATCTATTCACCACTTATGAATAATTCAGTTTCCGATTTATACAGTAACTTCACTGGGGCTCTACAGAAAAAAAAAAGCCTGTAAAATTTATGTATTATTTAGAGAATCTATTCATTTTCTCTTTCAACCTCTTCTGCACTCTGCCGATATGTTTGAAGCACCTGTTGGTGTGCTGCCCTAGATTATTTCCAACTGTACCAAGCAGCTTCTTTCTTTCAGATTTAGGGGGAAAAAAAAAATCATGTTTTTCTTCCTTAAGAAAGCAGAACAGCTCTGTTACACTGGGACTAATAGACGCTTCTGTCGGCCAGCCAAAATCCTAACCTCAGTGGTAGCTGTGTGCCTCGGTGTCAGCGGTCATTTCCTCTGGGCAGCGGCCGGCCGACCTGCTCTGTCTGCTTGCAGCTGCAGGTTGGATTGAATCTTTGTATGCTTAAAGGTAGCTGATTTGTGCTGGACAGGTTGGTGACGTGTCTGGCAAGATTTGTTTAGGTCTGGCCAGTGTTACCTCAGAGTAGACTCCAGATATGCCAAATTATGAATAGATGTGGCATGAGAGTATGTTTGTGTATATGACATAGAGTCTCTTTATTATTTGCCCGGCTCCCAGTCAACGCAGGGTGCTGGGCACTGTGAAGGATGGGGGATCCTGGGCAGCGTCAGGCCTATGACGGTAGCGTGGAAGGGACCACTGTGTTAAGGGTTAAAGCACATTCATTGGAGCAGTACGTTAAGACATACCTGATTTTGATTTACAGTTACGATCACTAAACCAATTCAGCTTTTTGTCATTCAGCCTGCTTATTTTTCAGAAGGGTAAGTGCCTGGTATGTAACCAAAAGAAGGTGTGGATGTGCAGTGTCAGGGTGCCCAGCAGACTGGTTGAAGGAGGCACTACTGACTCAAAAGCAAACCAGAGCCCAGGTCAGCAGGTTTCGTTGCCAGAGGTTTTGCTACCTGCATTGCCAGTATTTCCATATGGGATAGATGTATTTTTTTTTGTATGACAACCAGTGTAAAGCTCTAGTTTCATTTGAACATTTTTCCTTTAAAAGAACTAGGGATTTTTGCACAGATTTGGCAGGTTCCCAAGCAATAAATGACATTTATGGAGACACCTTGAAACGCCTCTGATGTCATAAAGCATATGGCTGTGATTTCATTCCAAGGAAAGGGAGCTGCTGATATTCTCTATGGAAGAGAAACAATTATTAAAATACCTATATTTTATGGTCAGGCCAAAACAATATGATTTTTCTGGACAGTACCTGTTTAATAATGTCTGTGTGGTACTACTTTAATCATAGAGAAGAAATCTGTTCAGTGGGGAGAGATTTATAACAGAGAAGCAGACAAATGCTTCATAATGTAAAAAAAATACAGAGAAGATTCAGTAGTTGTAATAGAGTAGCACATCTGTTTTCACATTTTAAAATATCACTGCTAACACTATTTTTAAAATATGCCCCCATATCAGACTTACTTAATAAAAGCTTCAGTTATGGAAGCCTTGGGAGAATATACCCAAATTCACAGATTTTATTTAAAGAGAATAGACTACTGATCTAAAACCATTTTTTTGCCTGTTTGATAAATAAGAAAAGTGTATTTTTTCAGATTTTGTTCTTTGTTTAAACTGAAAGCACAAAACTGTGACTGACCAGAGCTCGTGTGCTGCCTGATGTTTTGCTGTGTACTGTCTTTCATTTGTATTGCTGTGTTATCTCAAAAAGCTTGAATACTTTTTCAGCTGCTCCAACTTCAGTTCTCACTGGTGTAAGAGCTTACAGGATGAGACCTATAAATCACATATTTTTATAGCAAAAGATAACCCTTCACCAGCATCCCGAGTAGGACATATTGCTACATACATCATGAAGCTGGATGAAGGGTACACCTTAATTCATTATTTTTTCCTTTTTTAATGTTTTTATTTATTTATTTATTTAAAATTTGCAGTGCTGCATAGTAGACTTGGTTGGTTACCCCCCATTGAGCCCGGCCTTCTCTCATTCCTGGTTAAGGCAAAGTACTTGCGGTTATTTCAGTGGGGATGGAGCTCCTGATGGTGCTTCGCTGCCCTGGTGTGTATCTACCGTAAGGTACAGACTCTCCTCGCAGTGGTCTGGCTGGGAGAGGAATCCTGGGTCTCTCACAGGGGCAGGAGGAGGGAGATCGCTTTTCTGAGCAAGACATCTGGAAATAATGCCAGAGCACTGTTAGCTTATGCTCAGAGATAACATGAGTGGCCACATATAGAGGCATGGCCATACTCATCTGCATGCAGAGCTTTCTGGATTATTTTGGACAGCATATTAAACTCTTGGTTTGAGCGTCAGTTTAAAAGCTTCAAATCTAAGAAATCATATAAATTTGTAGATTGTATTTCAGCAAAAGATGTAAGCATATGCTGAAACACTTTGCTAAATCTTAGCTCCATTCACATAGAATAGTTTGCGCTCACTAAAATTGAAAGCTGTGGGAATAAACTTCCTGTTCATTTGCGTTACAATCTATTTCTCTGTGCTCCAAAATCCTAAGTGGGCTTTTAGCTTGTAGTATATACTGTACGTGTATGTTTAAGGACACATACAGATTGTGAGCATCTGTATAAATACAGTCAGGGTATGCATACACAGAGACATCACATGCTAATAGAAAACAGAAAAAATAAATCACCAAATCATGTTTATCGTTCCATAGTATTTTGAGGAGGCCCAATCCTGTTAGGTCCTGAACAAACTCAGCTCAGGTTGACTTCAATGGTAGGGAAGAGCTCCTAGCAGCTTGCCAGATCAGGCCCAGCAGGAGCAAGTATAGGTATGACCAGTTCCTGCCTATACCTGCTCTCCAGTCACCCCTCTGGTATGATATAAATTACACCTGACAGCAGGCAGCGTGATACATTTCTTATTGTAATTTGTTAGGATTGCCTGTGCTCAGCCCACTTGGCTGGCTCTGCTTGGCTCTTCCCAAGTTATGTGGCTGGCTCTAATTCGAGGAGAGAAAGGACCTGATTCTGGAAGTCTTACTCACCTGAGCGAATGGCTGGGGATGTGAAGTCGGAGGCCAAGTCTCGCATTTCAGTGACCCCAGAGTTGTTTCAGAGTAACTTTGACAAAGTCTTTGATCTTGTTTGTATTAGCACAGCTGCTGTGAGAAGAGCATTTGTCCATTGATTAAATTTGCATGAGTAAAGGGTGCCAGATTAGGCATTAAAGGGGGTAGATACCCTCTTTCCAGTAAATTTTTTTATGGGCTACATAAATTCTGTCATCTAAAAAGGAGAAAACTTGAGCAGCGCACGACTGGTGTGACGAAAGAGAAGAGAGTTAAACAGCCACTGTCGAAGATGGTTACTAAACCACTCATGCTCACTTTACGCACTATTACACACCTTTCCAGTTGGCTTTTTGAATGAAACACCATTCAAGAAAGCAAGCTGGCCTTTCAGAGGACAAAAAGCAAGGAAAATGAGAAACCTATAAAAGAAATTGTGATCATCAACAGCATAATGATGGTGGTCACAGAAATTATCTCAGAAATAATACTATTAATCCCTCTTCCTATAGCTATTTCAGGCTGCCTTCCATGTGTACCCAAAATTGCCATCAAAGTTAACAAGCTTTGGAGGCACAAGGAGGCTGATGTTGTCTTACATGGATCTGAGGCTCAATTTCAATAGTTTATTTTCAGCAAGTTCTCCCACCAAAACTCCCAACTCTGGTAGTTATAAGTTACAGGTAGAAAGAAAAAAAACCTGTTGAACTCAGTCTAGTGACTCTTACCATCAGCATCTTATTTCTAAAGTAACTGGCTTAGTAGACAAATTATTCATCTTTGAGAGCATTTCCTCTAGAAATTCCATTCATGTTTTCACCCAGAGGACCTCTAAAGCAGCCCCTTCACACATTTGACACTTGAATATGGATTTATATGACAGATCATAAAGGCTGCAAAACTTCTAGCACATCCATAAAGTGAGTTGCAAATTGTATTTATCCAAAGAAGTGAGACAATTCTTACATTTAAAAAACAAACCCACACCAAAAGTCCAGGCTCCTAACGTGCAGTCAGGAGTATCCGAAGACATTGCCAGATCCTCCAGTCTTACTCCCACCGAACTCAGTGGCAGACATCTCGTTGACTTCAAGAGGAAAAGAACTAGAAGTTCCAAATCCCTGTATACTACAGCAAGTCCCAGCTTCTCAATTTCACTGGAAATGTTGATGTCGCTTTGAATTTCTGTTAGAAAGCAGAACAAGATTTTTCATCAGGAGCCTGTCCTTTTCGCAGCCCTGAATGGTGTTTTTAACTCCGAGAATTGCTATGAGCTCTTTGTGAGTTGTTCTGCTATAAAAGGTAAATATGTTTACCTTACATTCTTGGTTAATTGGTATTTGTTGTATAACCCTCTATTAAAGCTAAGTATGTTCTTTTGTTTGAAAAGTATTTATAAAAGCTCATGCTTTCTGTCGTGCTAGTTGTATGACAAAAGTGAGCAGGAATAATGTTAATTGAAGCGTCAATGTCTAGGCGGGAATAGCATGGGTGCACAGACCCCCGGGAGCCTCCCCCGACAGTCTGTAGCACACCATGTTTGGGACCGCTCTGCTCCCAGCCTTTCCTCTTCAGGAACACGGAGCTTTTTGGCCCTGCGGCCCAAGGCATGCTGAGCCAGTGCTAACATAAGGCACATCCTGAACCAGCACAGGCTTTATTAACTGTTTCAGAAACTAATGACCTTAGCTGTTGCAAGACACAGTAGAGTTTTCGAGGCATATCCCTGCCTCACTTTGCTCTGAACCCATGGACTTTTTTGGTGATTTACAAAGGAGTCCTGTAAAGCATGTGTGTTCTCCTCTGAATGTTTCCTGTCAAAACAAGCTGTCATTCTTGTATAGACCCACCCTTAGACAAGCTCTCCTACAAAACATGACCTTCTGATTCTAGCTACTCTGTAGGTGTCTGTGGTTTTCAATTCCCCTACCTTTTCTTCCAGCACCTCCTCTTTGCTTGCTGGAGCTCAGCTCTGACACCTGAGATCTGCTTCTCTCCCCTTTTCTGCAGCCACACCAGGCTGGACTGAGTTCAGAGGGATGCTCTTCTCCAAGTTTTAGTACCTGTCTCTTGTCCCTGACAGAACATGATTGCTGACCCCATAGAGCCAGATACAGTGGTTTCAGAAGTTCAAACACACCTGCTACCGAGATCTACAAGACAGATTTTCCACATCTTCCTTTACACTAAGGACTCCATACTGGGTCCTGCTCTGCACTTCTTGGGAGGGAGCAGGGAAATTCTTAATTCGGGTATGTTTAGGATATACAATTCTCCAGACTTAGCATACCTGAGAACATCTCACATTTCTTGCTCATGTAGCTTCAACCCAGTGTCGCTCTTACAATAACTTACTTGCTAATTTCCCATCACATCTGTGTATTATTGATCTTACTGCCTGAAAACAATGTCCAATTAGCGAAGTTTGTCACTTACCCCATGCTGGCAGTTAGGGTGTAAATCAGTCCTTAAACAAGGCCTGTACTCTGGGCAGATTAAGTGGAGTGAAGACCAGATTTCTTCGTAACCAAAGACTCTTGGTGGCTGTGAAAGCACGGCACATTCGAGGGCAGGATCCCAGTCTGGAGCAGAAGCGGCGTCAGCTCTCTTGGGGCAGCACACCCTCCTGCCAGTGCCATGCCGCAGCAGCCTTGCACCACTGTGGCATCGGTAGTGTTCATCTTGACTTAGGTGTCTCCCAAACCTCTCCATGCCACTGCCATTCCATGCTGTTTACCCACACAGCATCTGTATAGTGACTTGTCCCTCTTCAATCCCTCTCCCTTACCTGCACACCCGCTAAATGACTCTGTTTTAAGCACAGTGAAGTACATAGGCAGGCATGCTGCCACAGCACATTTCACCCTTCACGAGGTAGCACTCTTCCCACCGAGGCCAGTTGTTGAGCGCCCGGTTTGTGGGGTCACACCAGGCTCTGACAGTCACGGGCTATGAACTGTTGTTGTGTATTACCCAAAAGGCAAAGAGTTTCTGAGTCGGAGCCAGCAGCCCACGTTCAGGCAAAGTACTACAAAATGCGCCTGCATGTGAGCTGCAGCGCAAAGCTCATTAATTTTAATAGGTATTGTGAACTTCAACTATACACAGACTTTAAAGCAAAACACCTGAATAGGCAGGAGCAAGTGTTTTCCCTGCACATTACAAATGCTCAGAGATGCAGGTTATGGGCACGTTGCATGAGCACTGCGCACACGTAACGACACTGCACACCAGCGTGGCAGCTCTGCCGAGAGTGGTGAGCCAGCCAGGGCTCCCCAGGACTCTGCCATTGTTTAAGGCAATCAGGTGCATGCTGCAGATGAGAACAAGTAAAGAAGCTAAAAACCAGAGGTTTTGGCTATATGCAGCACCTTTTTTGAATTAACGTAAGAATTTTCATGGAGATTAAAATAATTTTTGGTTTCATTTTCGTGCACCTGCAATTTAGAGACAAATCTTTTGAGTGTTTCTTATTTGGTTGTTGTCTGGGCAAATCTCTCTTTGGTTTCCAAGAGAATTTTGACCAACAGAACCCTTAAGGAAAAAACCCTAAAAAAGGGCCTTTCCCCTTCCTATCCTCTGTCTCCCCCCAGTCTGCCTGTGGATGTTGCACTTACCAGAGTGGGAGCTGGAGCAAGCAAAGGAACTCCATTGCCAGGCTGCTGAATCGGATAGTGTGAGATGAACCTGGGCTGCTGTTTCACAGCTGGAGTGGTAGTTTTGGTGGTAAAGGAGGGTAGTCCCTGTAACACTAATCCTTCACTGAAGTGACTTGGGGAGACGAGAGGGAAGGCATTTACATGGAAACTGATTCTTCAGACCTGTCTGTGTCCACCTCTCCAGGAACTTCTACTAACTGGCATGTAGGGAGCCACAAAAGAGCTGAGCTGTCTGCTGTGATAAAGGTGTTTACTCCTTACTGGACTTCGTAACCGCTGCCTTGCCCAGCACAGCCGCTGCCTGGGGACTGCCGACAGGCTCTGGAGAGGAAAGCAAAGTTCACCCTTTGGGAGTACAAATGTTACTGTAATTGGGTGCCAAGATTGTGGCCCTGTTGACAAATGAATTATTTGTGAGTTTACTTGGAATATTTGATGACATGTACAAGGAAATACTGCCTAGCTAGTCTCTGATGAACGCTTTTTCGGAAATTACTGTTTCTCTGTATACATTTACAGCCTAGGTTGTGTGGAGTTCTAGGCATAAATGGGTATTACAGCATCAAGAAGGGACAGACCAACCTAGTCACGGAGAGGAGAAGATAGCAAATCAAGACTTGTCTGACTTACAGAAATAAAGTTACAGCTGTAGTGCTAAAACTGGCACAGGCTGTTCAGAAAACCTGAATTTGAGAAAATTGCACATTCCTATGTAGATACTAGCTTATTCGGCTCAGCTAGTTGAAAGGAAGAACAGGTATCTCCATGCAGCTCGTGCATCCTGGCTGTGGTCAGGAGGCATATCACTTACAGCCTCTGAAAGGAGTCCAGAAGATGGATGTTGAACAGTGTCTCCAGTACCTTTAGTGTGAAACCCAACTAACCTTGTCTCATTTTCTGCTCTTCACTTTCTTCTGCAATGATTACATGACTGTAGCCGAGTTACACTTAGCACATTAGTAATTCCCACCCTTCCTGCTTACAACAGGTTGAAAACTAGTCTAGTTTATTAAAACTGACAAGGAGAAGCCAGCAGACAAGAAGACCAAAAATTCAACTTTTTTTTTGTTTAGCACTCCATGTTTATAGCAGTTTCTGAGGTTAGTTAGTCAAGTACTTTGTCATTTCTTTCATTGCGGCTTTTGCTTACCACTCACCTGACAGGGTACTTTGGTGCCAGCAGGACAATTTAGGTATTTTTTTCAGCAGTCATTTTCAGGGCAGTACAGGAAAAGCATTAGCAGCATATTTTGAGGAAACTACTCCCATAGGATGCTGTAGAAGCAACCTCTCTCCTCCTTTTACATGCTGCTAGTGGAGGCTGTTTCCTGCAGATGAGCGTGGTGTAAAGTACTGCACCTGTGCTTAGGTTCACAGGTGTAGCAGCTTCACACTTAAAGCAAAGGGGAATCTCCTTTATTGATCGTTTCTTCATGTGCTGTGCATCCAGCTCCCTCATCATGGAGGGAGCATGGAGAGGAGTTATGTAAAGATGTAGATTCAGTAGCTTTGTACTGGAAATCGTGTTGTGAGGTCACAGCTAACCACTGTACCTCTTCATATTTGGTCTTTGAATATAAGTCACTGGTGTTTGTCTTTTGGTTTATAAAGACCCTGCAATGGCAAGTAGACCTGGTCTGCTTAGGGGGATATTTCATGAACTACTTAGGAAGTTTATAAAACAAGACTCCCTAGATTATGAAGCAAGGGGGTATCTGTTTCGTAAGGAACATGTTATGAAATGAATTTGTCTCTAGGCCTAACTTAATTATTTTAACAATCCCACTGGTGGTTGTCGTAGGTGTCGTTCTGTGTATATATTGTGACCTACATGCTTGTGATCATTTATGAAGTCTAAGATTTAAAAATACATTGGACCTTATTAATTCCTTGCCTACTTTTACTGAAATAAATGGAGGTGGTTTGGATATTGGTACATTGGGCCAAATCTCTCTTCCAGTGAAGTGAATGAGAGTTTTACCATAAGCTTAAATGGAAACAAAACAAGCCCTATTCTTTTAGAAGAGTGGCCTAATAATAAACCTGGCCAAAAGAATCCATAGTGTAACCCTGTTGACCTCTGTGGAGTTACACCAGGGGTGTATTCAGATGTGATGTGTGGAGAGGCATTACAAGAAGCTGAACATTGTAGTAAAATGCTTCTGCTAGGTATCCACAGTATTTGGTCTCAAAACATCTGAAGGTGTAAAACCAACAGGCACATGAAGACAAGGCATCATGCACTTACGGGTGCATGCACATACCTTTCCTGGTCAGATGGCCTTCCCAAAGAGATGACTCCACTGGTTTTGAAGGAATTACTCCAAATTTGTACCTGTGTAACTGAAACCAGAATTAATCTATTCATGGGTTAATAAAATCTTTAAGAACAAAGTGCATATTTAAATAGAAGAAATACGCAGGCATGGAAGCACAGGATTCATATGTGAAAGCATAAGGGAGGCTAGATCTCTCAAGCACAGAGTAACAAGATGGTGTGGAGAATGCCAGGCTGTAGCCGACACAGGTTGTGCTCCTTGTTGCTGCTAGCCACGTTGACTTTGCCAAGTTTCTTTGTTACATGAAATATAATAAATTGATGAGTATACCTAGTCCTTGCAGCACATCAGCTTGTTCCCTTGTACTGTGCTGACATTAAATGCATAATCTGGTGGCTGAAGCAGGTAAGTATTGTCTATCACTCTCATTCCTGGTATAACTCCATTGATACAGAGTTACACCAGGTTGGTGGCTCTCCTAACCCAATTTGATAGGTGGGAGAAGCTGCAGAGCTGGAATTAAACTCCAGAGTTACAAACTCATATCTCCATGCTCTGTCCACCAAACTGTCTATTCCTTCACCTCATCTGCTGTGATTAGCATGTACTTCCAATCTTTTGATGCTTAAAAAGGAAATGACACCTGTAAACATTTTAGAGGGGGTTGTTTTTTGGTTTTACCTGATTTGCTCTCACTTGAAACTCTGCCAGGCAGGATGGCTATTAGCTTCGCATGCGTGCACGATTGCATTCCTTATTGATGCAGTCACTGTGACGACAGCCTGCCTGTTAGAGCTGGGCACCAGGACAGATAGGCTGGCCAGAAGTATTCCAGTGTTCACCTGTACTGTGTTGATTTCCCTCTACTGCAGTATGGTATGCATTCAAAGGCTAAAATTGCTGCTTTTTTATCTGCTGAGGACCACATAAAGCAAAACCTGAAAGGAGTCCTGCACGTGGATGCTGGGAAGCTATTATGCAGCATTTGCACCGTTACTCTTGGTCAGACTGAGAAGGGATCAGTTGGCAAGCACTGGAAACTGAGATTTGCACCGTAAAGCTGAAACGCTGAAGGAATCCCAGTCCAAAGGGCAGGCTCCCGTTACGCCTCTCTCCTAATGGAGTGCAGATGCTACCAGTGCTGCAGGTAATCCATTTAGATCTGGTAGACGCTTTTGCAGCAGCAAATCTCTTACTCTCGAGAAAGCGGACAGTGAAAACCAGGGACTCTTTTTAACCTCTTTGGTGTCATACTGTGTTATGCTAACAAGTTGTACCAGTATGATTTACACCAAAGGCTGCAGCTTTGGCATTTGGGGAATGTGGTGTGCCTTCTGGGAGACCGCTGCCTAAATTCTGCCATTGCAAAACTTACATACAATTCCGTGGACAAATTTGGCTAGTGGAACTCCATGGGAACCAGTAGATGACAATAGAGAAACTGGGTCCTCTGCTTGTGCTGGGGTTGTCCGGGAGGGAACGAGGGCTGAATTTGGGCCAGTAGTACTTAACACTGCTGTTGAATGAGGAAAAAAATTCAATGACCGCTTTTTAATCTTACAGAGGGAAAAAAAAAAATCACGCATGGGTTTGTAACCAGTTCCAAACATGTTTCCTCTTCTGTTCACTTCCAGTTGTATTCTGTTTGCAGACACAAGGGTTAAAGCGGGGGCCTGCTTCTGCTTTCAATTAAATCAAAGGATGTTTTGGCCTTGACTTCACTGGGACCAGAATCAAACCCATGACCACAGTATTGTATTTAAGAATGAATCTCTTGCAGTCACATAAAAAAGCCAGGTTCAGCTTTCAGTATCTCATCAGAATCCAACAGTTAATGATTTTCTTACTATTTTAGAGTTTTTGCCAAACTTAATTCTGTAGGGCAAGTGTCCTCTGTGCAGCAGGTGTATTGCTGTCTCCTTCCCAGGTGCGGGTTCCCTCTCTGTAGCCCCTAGACATGGGCTCCCCCTTTTTTCAGGAACATGGCCATGGAGCCAGGCTCTTCCCAGCGGACATGTCAGCGGGTTGCTTTCCCTCTGTCAGCGGGTCGCTTCCTCTCTGTCCATGCTCTCTGGCTGCAGTAACAAAAAAACTACTGGAAATTCCACTTCGCTTCTGCCTTTCATCTGCCAGCGGCTCGGGCTGACCAGCAAAAACTTACACGAGTCTTCCTACTTGGTGTGGATATATGGATTTTGGTGGTTGTTTTCCCTTCAGAATAGCTTTTTAACAAATCTTTCTTGATGTGTTCAGTTTCTTTAAGTGAACAGCCAGGAAAAATACGCTGGGTACAGCTTAATCAATGTAAGAATAAACAGGAGCATCATTCATGCATCATTTTAAGCGTGATAACAAAAATACGGATAGAGAGAACTGGATGCAACTTCCCAATCACATGCATGCTTGTAGAGAATAATAACCAGCTACAGTCTGCCTGTAACTCCGCGCAATGTCTTTGTGCCAGAGTGAGTGGTGATGTGAGCTGTACTGGAGGTGTATAGTGGTATAATTGCAGCAGTGTTGCATTCTGGGAATGGGCAAAATTGGTGTAGTTTACTCACTGGAGGACAGAAGAATGGGCTGCAGGAAAAGCAAATGAGGAAGAATGTAAGACAAGCCCTTTTTTCCATATTACCATGCTCGGCAACAGAAGAGCTTTACCAGTTTAGCAAATCAGCATACCAACCAAATGTCCAAGCGGTGTGGGCAGTTTCTTTTTAGCGGAAAGCTGCTTTATCACTACCCAGAGAGGCTGGTATCATTCTTGTTCACAGCAGTGGAGAGTGTCCTGGTGCAGCGGAGGCTGGCGTGGGCACCATGGGTCACTGGGTGTTCCTGCTGATCCCAGAGAGTGCAGTGCTGCAGATTCCCGGGCAGCCTGTGATTGGGAGCTTTTTCCTGTGGGTCTGGAAATAAATAAAAGAATCATAGGAAAAAGCTGCTCAGCTTTCATATGTCTGGGATCAGAAGTAAAGGGCTATGGCTTGAGCACATTAAATATTCTAGCTGTTTACATGAGCAGCAGGTACCAAAGTGAATGTATTAGCTGTCATCATTTACACTTTATAAAAAGGTTGTGCAGCCCTTGAGTATCCGTCCTGCTTTCTCCTGCCGTGTACTGAAACGTACTGGTTTCACAGCACCCACACATGCAAAGGATGTGGAGGGCCAGACTCTTGCCCTGAAAGGTAAATGAGTTACATTTGAAGTTTTCCCTGCCTTCACCAAGTCCCCAGTGGGAGTTTTGCTCTTGACTTCAATGAGTGAGGATTTAGCCCATTTATATTAAAATATAACTAGTATCTGCATGTTTTCCGACCTCCCAGCCTGCCCAGTTGTACAAGGGTGTTGGTAATGGAAGTAATGTCCAAATCTAGCCAGATTTGAAAATCCTAGTAAAAATACTGAGTTAGCTTCCACTTGAAGTTGCAGCAAGTAGGTGAGCAGCAAGAGAGCTGGCATTTGGTGCAATGCTGTTCTCATCAGGGCCCTCGTAGCACCATGATTTAGGGGGAAGGGATGGTTAAAGGAATAGCAAGAAAAGGCTTGTATAGGCAGGAATGTTTTATTTGAATTGTGCATCTTCTCATGTATTAACAACTTAATTCTGTTGAGTGCCCGCAACTCCCACAGAGTTTGAACTGAAATGCAGTTCTTACAGGATTGGGACCTTTGGGAAACTAGGCAACACTTTGGGACACTAAGATGCTAGTTTAGGAGTTCATTTTAAAGTAAAGAATTTTTGTTCCTGCATTGATTTTCATGGCCAAAATTCAGTGTAAACTGAGAAAACGAAAGGCCAAGAACCCTTGCAGGGCTCAAATCAGAGCAGCAGCAACAATGGCGTAATGAAAACAGGATACTTTTGCAATATAAATTTGTATTAATGTTTTTAATCTTCACTAACTATTTAGACAAAAGTTCAGTTAGAATGAAGTAAAAGACACAAGAAGAGCAAAAGTAACCTGAACTTTATACTGGAAAAAATGATAGTACTGGAAATCCAGCTAACATGTGCTTCTTTAACTTCAAATGTAAGTCCACAATTTAAAATAAGGAGAGGAATTCCCAAATAGATAGGTATTACCTACAGTGTATGAACTTCTGTGCAGTTACCTGGACTTCAGCGCATTTCACTGAAAGGATAATATTTAGCTCCTACCATTAACAAGTTCTGTGTTTTGAGGGTTCACATTATATTGTAATATTATTTGGTTACTTTTATTAAAAATATGCAAGTCAGCCAGACTCTGCCCTTCTCACTCTTCCCAAGTAGTTACTGCTTGTTAGGAATAGGGGTGGCAGAACTGGCCTATCCTGAACTACAGTAACTGCAACCTCTCTGCTTGCGTTGGGCTGCCATGCATCTGCACACCCGCCGTGGTCAAGGCCTCTGTTCTGGTCATGGTTACTCCAGAACAGCTCAGCCAGACCAAATGAATGCAAACGGTATGATTTAAGCATCAAAAAATAATGGGAAGCTGTTTGTCACTGTCCCTGTTACAAAGGATGAACAAGCTATGTCAGTGGCACATAGGGAACTTTTAATGGAGAAATGCAAATTGTACCTGTATTTGAAAGTTACATTTTTTCTTGTTAAGCACCACAAATGCATTTCATGACTGACAAGTTAAATAAATGTGGTGGGGTGCTGATGTATGTAGCAAATGAGTGCCGTTCTGTCTGTATGTGTCTGCTTATCCTGCCTATAAATGTGGTTATATGCTGAACGCAATGAAAGGATTTGTAATACAGCAATTAACATACTAGAAACTGTTTGTTTAGTGAAGTCTTTTTATAGCTGTTAAAATAACACACTAAAATATACAAACACTACTTTAATAAGGCAAAATAAAATCATTAGCCTGACGGAGGGCTGGATTCTGCCACCGTTACTCATGGATAAGCAGTGCTTTGCTCCTGAGCTGTTGACTTCCCCTGAGACAGGTGGCAGAAGCAGGGTGCTGGGGAGCAAACATGGTGCTCATAAATTTGGGATGAGTAGCTAGCGCTGATGGGCCTAATCCCAGTATCCCAGTGAGGTGAAGGGCTTAGGGTTATTACCCTTGTAAACCTGGTGGGAATTAAAAGCCTGGAAAGGAAAGCTCATGGGAGCCTCAGTTACCTTAGTTGCTTGTCTGCTTGTTGTAGTTGTTCGACCGCTCCTCCTCCTCCTCCCTCAAGACCTGATGGGATGCTTGGCTGCACAGATGCAAGACCAGGGTGGCTTTAGACTACCAAGAGAACTTTTTAATGCAGGAAAAGACACTAGCTTCTCTACCTGGGATTAGTGTTTCCAGTTTCTTGTCTTAACTGCTAATTTATGTATAGGCAATACTGTCTCTACAAATTAAAAAATGTGTCATGTATCAAAATCTAAATATACATATATATTTCCATGAAATTATGTATCAAAGTCACCCGCCAAAGTGTCTTTAAGTGTGGAGATAGGCTGTTAACGACAGGTGGAAGAGAAAGAGCTGTAGGATCTCTTATCCTTACTGTGAACGCTTTGTGGTGGTTCAAAAATAATAGGTAATTTGCACTTCAGTGGACTTTAATTGATAGTATCAGAGAACTGAGAACATAATTGTCCATGACTGTTTTAACTACAAAATCCATTACATACCTGATTTTGCTTTTTAGTGATAGTATAAAAAGAAAAAAAAAAATCCTTCCAGAACTTCCTAAGAATGATTCTGTATGGTAGATGGTAATGTTCTTTATGGATTACAGACTTTTAAAAATACATGCTGATACTGTATAGACTAGCTCTGATCTATTGCAAAAATTGATATTCTAGCCTGGACAGCAAAACATGAAGCATTAAATCTAGGTAAGAGATCCTGCAGTTCCTTGAGGTTCTTACTAGTTAATAAGTGTCATATCCTTCAAAAGTACTGCAAAGTGAGCATATGGCTCAAAAAACTCCTGTGGCATTGCAGGATTGGAAGGCAGGAACAGGACGTTATAGGAACTGGAGATGGATAAACCCGTTACCTTGGGAGTTACCTCCTCCATCCCTCTGCTGAGATCGGACCGTACTACTTGATCTTTTCTTGTTAAAAATTGAGAGGCGCGTTTTGGGGTTACAGGCTTTAGTATCTCCATGTGGTTCTCACAGGTCAGTTGTGTACTTGAATATCTGTGGTCGCTCACTTGTGCCATCAGGATTGAAGGGTCTGAGGCTGAACAATGTCTGTATGGGGCCAGGCAGTGCGTGTAGGACACTGGTGTCAGAGGCTGCCCTGCTGAACTGCGAGTGCTCACCCTGGTCTTGTAGGAGTGGTGGGAGAAGGAGTTGGTGGTAGGGGTGGCTCAAGCACGTGCGGAGTGGTGACCTGCCTAACACTGCAGGCTTGATGCCTGCACTCCATTTGGGACTGGATGCCGGTACCTGATCTGGGCTTACTTATGCCAGAAACCCCCTTTGGGGCACCTCTCTATGTCTTCAGACACATGAACCGGTCCCAAAGCACATGTGGCTGCTTGGATTTCATAGTTTGCAGAGCAGCAGTTTATACCCCCAATTTAAGACTCAGAGTCCCCCCCGCCCATGCTTTTTCCCATCACTGTACAAATAAAAGGTTTAAAAGATGCTCAAAACAAAATTCTCCCCAGCTGGAACACCCTCCAAGCCAAGAGTAGGCCTGAAGCAGTCCAAGGTGGTCAAGATGTTACCTTTGATTAAAATGGAAACTGTGGCAGAGCTGTAAGGGTGAAGCCCACACAGAGTTTCTGCAGTGTACCGCAGCCAGGTCGTGTGTGCACAGACCTGCGCTGTACACGGTGCCTCTCCTTAGTGCTATTTTCCCATAATTGGAGAAGGGCTTAAAATCACTGGTCAGGTAGCAGGGCGTGAAGGTATGGTATAACCATACAACAGAGCTTTGTTTATGGACTTTCACGCTAATTACAGCTGAAGTTTTAAATTGAGGCAGATCAGAAAACCTACTGCAGCCAGATGCAACCTTTAGCCACGTTCCTTGCTGTACAGGGCGTGAGGGAGCATGTGTCCTGGCAGAGACAATGTTTTAACATCTCTCTCCCTCATAACTACTGTCAGGCCAGAAGGCAGAAGGCACCCGTTTGCCGCTCAGCTGGGTTACCCCTGTCCTCCTCTGGCTAGCCCTGCCTACTTTTCAGATGGGTTGGGTGTTCTAACCTACGTCCCTGGGAAAAGCAGCTGCAGGTACTTTCTCCGTTACAGTTTGCTTTGCTGGGAACTTGTATGCAAACCCAGTTTTATGGTAAAAATAATGGGAAGTATGAAAAACACTACTGTAAAGATCTGGCAGCATTGTCCACTGCCCACCCCAGACCGTGCTGCTGCGGCTGGGGTGTAGCAGTGCCAGCAGAGAGCCAGCTCCTGGCCCACTGGCATTGGGCAGGGCACAGCCACCCCAGCGGCTTTCTGCTGTTCTTTCCTGGCAGTTACTGTCTTGTGGTGGGACAAGTAACAGACTTAAAACAGACATAGCTATGCAGGCAGCAGTGCCAGACACAGTGTGAGGCGCTCCGGTTGCTTGAGCACCTCTGCTTCAATTCACAGCATTTTTTCTCTTCCAAGCAGATAAGAGTATCTACCCTACGCACCTTGAGCAAACATTTAAGAGATAAGCAGCACTGTTTGTGCTCAGCAGCAATGACTGGACTCTGCTCATACACCTGGGATGCTTTGCTAACCTGTCCCACGGGGCAGTTTCAGGTCATGCTCAGTGTCTCGGCTCTAAACAACCCTCCTTCTCCTCTCTGTGGCATTTCCCACAACCACCTCCTCCTCTTCCTCCAGCTCCATAGCAAGGCCCAACAGCCAAGTACAACTGACAGCTGCCATACAAAATGCAGGGAGAGCTGCAGAGCTTGTGTCGGCTTCGTGGTGTGTTTGCATTGAGTGGAGCAGGAGGATGCACGGAGGAGCAGCAGGTACAGCAGAGGGTACCGAGTGGAGCACAGAGCTGCACACTTGCAGGATCCACAGACAGGGGTTTCTCTCTCCCTCCCCTCTCCTCCCGTGAAATTAGGAAAGACACTTTTTAGTGACAGCTTGCTGAAATGTGCACTCCCTGCTGATTTGACATTGGGCAGAAAAAGTGTCTACAAAATCAATTTTTAATAAATGTAAACAACTAAATTATGGATGACAAAAATATCACTGAACAGTTAAATATTAATCACGTAATTAGTTAAATTAATACTTTTAGTGCAATGTTGTGATAGAGAGTTTTACTTACGTGGTGTCGCTGCGCTGGCTTGTGCAGGTGCACGGGGGGGACAGGACCGCAGTGGCCTGCCCAGTGGTGGGGCTTGGGAGTGGAGGGCCCTGCTGGTGCTTGCCACAGCCCCAGCTGCTGGTTGTCCCACAGGTCCCACAATACTGGGTCCTCTTCTTAAAGCTTCTGGAACCAGATTTATTAAGAACTTCCGCTTTCTGTTCAAAAAGAGAGCTGTCAAGAAAACGGTAAACTGGCCCCAAACCAGAAAGCAGCTCCCCCCCTCCCCCAACTTTTCCATCCTAAAGTGCCATTAAGCCCCACAACAGTGGTGTATGATATGCAGAGCTGTGGCTGTGCTCAGTGATGATCTCAGGAAGACCAAGGGTGCTCCACAGGGAGCTGGGGGTGCAAAAAGCTCTGGCTGCTTCTAAGGTGGTGTTGGGTGAGTTTATGAAAGAGATGGTGTGCCACGAGCTCTGCTGTGGGGGCTGGAGTCACTGCCCTGCAGGCCCCCCCTGTGCTCCCATCTTAACAGGCGCTGCAGGGAGCTTGTGTGGTGGAAAATTGGTTGCCAGCATTACAGGGGGGGTGGGTAGCAGCAGCCATCTGTAGGTACTTGCACGCAGCACACGGCTTCCTCCCCTGCCCAAGAAACTAAGAAAAGAATTCACTGGCACTCTTGTCCTTGTGGGTTGGCTGGCTGCATTGTTTGTTTTTAATCTAATAAAAGGAGATCTTAATATCATAGTAAAATCGGTACAAAGCTAGAAACTTGCCCCTCGGCATTTTGGCGAAACATTATTGAAAATGTAAAAGCCTTTAGCAGAAACAACAGAAGCACAAAGAAATTGTAGAACTAGGATCAACAGGTTGTGTTCTGGATGTTGGGAGGAGCAGGAAAGAGCATCCAGCCGGGGCTCAAGGTGCCGGCGAGACCCGCTAAGCTGGAAGCTCTGCTCTGCAGGGACATGATGCAGTGGTGGCCCGGAGCAGGGGCCCTGCAAAGGTCAGGGTGGGCAGCACGGCGGAGTGGTGGCCAGGCTGTAGGGAAGAGCACATTGCCGGGAGGGCAGGAGAAACTGAGGAGGAAGGACAGATGGCTGGGAAGAGCCATGCACTGGGAAGATGGTGTGAGCATAGAGGGACCTGGCCAGGGAGGTGGAGGCAATGGAAAGGCAAGCTTGCCATCCTTAGGCTTGCAACTACTTGGATTGTTCCTGGCTCGGTCTGCTCCCTGTCTGGAAATTAAATCTTGAACAGAAATTTTAAGTGCGTTTTTCAGTTAGCGAAGCATCTCTTGCAGAAGGTGGGAATGCTGAAGAGTTCATTGCTCAGACTCACCTATTGCTGTAGGATCCAAGTGCAGCTATTTCTGCTTTGTCTCTGTTTTCCTGTGCCTCCAACCTCTTCACAAACATCACTGGAAGTACCATTCCCACGTGCCCTAAGCAAGTGCCTTCTGAGAACGCCATTACCCAGTTTGGCCACCAGTACAGTACTGGGCACAGGACCGCTCATAAAAACAACCATTTTCAGGGTGACTACTGCCCAATCTGAGAGCTGCAGCTACTCCCCGTGACTTTAACTCGCATCACGTGGCGGGGCACTGGACAGAGCAGCTTCCTGAGGCCACCAGCCGGAGTGGTACATAATTCCTGACTGAGAATCAACAAGTTTGCACAGTACAAAACCATTCCCATCCCCTTGCACTCGCTGACTTGCCAGCTTTCTGACAGCCTGTGTGCATTTTGCTTCCATGCTTCTGTGCGCAGCATTTTGTTCTGGCCGCCCAAGACCCATCCACTGAGCATGTCACATCCCAGTGGGGCTTGTGGAGTTGACCCCGGTCACTGTGCTCTTTTCCATAGCTTCACATGTGATGAGCAACCCTGTCAGGCGAACTTTCCTTTCAAAGCTGCCATTTGAGTTCACTTTGTGCTCTTGCAGTGTTGCATTTTCTGATGGACTTTCTACAGGTATGGTTTATACTGGCGAGAAAGGAGAAGCAGGAGCACTTTTCCACACGCAGCGTTACAACATGCTGCAGTGAAGTTGGTTCTTGGAACATAGCAGCCCCCTAAAACGTCAAATAAATCCTTAAACTATTCATCACTCTGTTTTTGGGGTGGCAGTTAAGTCTTTCAACACTCTGCAAGTTTCTTTCCCCAGCAGTAATTCCACTGGTGAAGAAATACAGCTCAGGGCACTCCACAAAGGCCTCAAAATTCATGTTTTGTTTTCATTACCAAAAAAATGCTTCACTACATTAAAGAGCAGCCCATTAAAATTTTGTACCCTGTCTTCCCTGCGCCCTGTCGTTGTTGGCAAACCTTCCCCCATACGCGTGGCAGAGCTGAACAGCAGCCGTTGCCTTGCTCTTGCAGACTTCATAGAGAAAGGGCAGCGAAGGGGAGGAGGTTTAAGCCACAGCCCAGCTTCTTCAGGTGTTACGATCTCAAAACCTTCAATAGCCATGCAAATTTACTCAATAAATGTACCGTACTGAACCATAAGCTGCTCTATCAGTGTTTCCTCTACTTTCAGTCTAACCCAGGACAGCACACTGGCTCATGTGCATGTCTAAGGAAATAAATTAACTGTCTGGTTTCTGGAATAAAATTTAACACTGTACAAAGCAATATATTTAACCGTCTCAGGTAAATAGCTCTAAAATAACAATGAAAAAGAAAATAATGAATTACTGGAGGCTTACCACATGTTGGGATTATATAAATTAAATGTTGCAGTGTGAACTGTATGGTGTTCTCTGATACTGTTGAAAAGCTAGAGGTTGAAGAAAAACAGTAAACATATTATAATTAGGGTTTAGGGGAGCATTTCGTTATTCTCGTAAGTAACTCAGACTAGCTGAATGCTGACACGGACACCAGAGCAGGCAGAAAACCTGGAGCTTGCTTAAGAGGGCAGAAGGGTTTTTAGCTGAATTCAGTGGGGACTTGCCAAGTCCAGTTTTATTTAATATCTCCACAGTTAATTTGGAAGTAAATGGCACGTCAATTAAATTTGTGACTAAATTAGCAAGTTAGAAGATCAGACCGAGGTGCAGCTGTGGAGAGCATATCTCACCGTGTTGCAGGATCCCACAGCCCAAAGCAAGCGGTGCGTCCGGAAGCACCCGCGCTGCAGGCGGCGGCAGGGGAGCAAACCTGCCCCTTCCCATCGCTGGGGTGGGCGCACGCCTTCCCCGGCCAGGCTGTGGACTCTCGCATCTGCTCCCCTTGCTGCTGGGCCAGAAAGCTTGGGGTAGGATGGTGGTGATGGAAGGAGGGAGGCAGCGAGCCTGTGGCTGCGGCATTTGCCGGTGGTGCTGGCCGTTGCCTTTGGCAGGGTTGGGTGAGCTTGTTATCCATGGCAGGGGAAAGCCCTGCCCTGGTCTCGGCGAGGGACACGGCAGGATTGCACGGCCAAGTCAAAGGCACGGCTTGACAGTGAAATCCAGCAGGCTGTGGGATAATCTCTCTGGGAAATGGAGGAGCCCTCACTAGCAGGGTTATTTAAGACTCGACTTTGAAACACGAGACACACTGCAGTTGGGAACAATGCTGCACTGTCAGAGAGATGGACTCAATTACTTAATAGGTCGTCGCTGTCTGTCTCCTGCGATTTTCCTTTCAAGAACATATATTCAGCTGGGTTATTTCTCATGGGAAGACAAAGCGTTCTGAGAGAAGCCAGGCGTTTGGAGGGGAGAGGCGGGAGGAACGGCAGCCAGGCAGATGCCCTGTTTGCTTTCTGCAGAGCATGCTCCTCAGGACATGGGGAAAGCTGGAGTGATGTAGCTGATGTGGTATTTTGGTCCTGTAACCAGCTGATCCGCTGGTCTCGTAGGTATCGCTTCCTTTTCTTTGCTCACAAAAGATTTGCCACGTTGCTTTCTTCTGCCAGACTCCGATGGCCAAGACTACTGGCAGTGGGACTGTGGTCTCACAGACAGCGCTGCAGATGCTGCACGGGCCATTGGTTGCTGCTTTGCCAAAACATTCAGCATTGGATGGCCACTTAACCAGCACTGACAGGTCCATACAGCTCATCTCGGTGTACGGGAAGCCTCTCCTCTAGGATGGAAAGGCTTTGATGGCCTTTGATCAAAATGACAGCCAAGCTGGAAGAAAAGCTTGTGGCCAGGAACCCATCTCCGAGTAACCATTCAGTTCTCCGTTAGCAGGACATGGCGGACAGGGATGTATAACAGAGCCGGTGATGCATGTTCTCACCAACATTACACTGCCAGCCGCGGGGTGAGCGTTTCACAGGCACTTTCCTTGTTGGGGTCATGGGCCTAATTCCCAGCCCTGATTCGGTGCAGCACGAGCTTAGAGCCAGGGCAGCTGCAGGGCTCTCGCTGCTGGTGTGTGCGCCTGTGTCTGCACGTGCACACATGCTTCGTGTGTGTCAGCGTCTGGGTACACAACACGTGTCCAAGGCATCTATCTTTGTGCACTTGTTTGTCACCAAATTATGATACTGCATTACCTTATGCACATGCATTGATGCAACTAAATTGGCTGGACGTTCTTAAGCCCTGAGGGTGTAATGAGATTTTGTCTCTTTTGCCCATTTCTTCTTCTTTTCTTTTTTCAGAATAAGTCGTCTGTTTAATGGCACAGAGCCTATTGTCTTGGACAGTTTAAAACAACATTATTTCATTGATCGAGATGGTGAAATTTTCAGATATATATTAAGCTTCCTAAGGACATCTAAGCTACTGCTCCCAGATGACTTTAAGGTAAGGAAAGCTATAGTCTGCAATCTATTTTTTCCTCTTATTCTGTCATTTGTTTTGGTGCAGGTTGGTTTGTGTGCTTGACCTAAACACACTTAACTAAATGTTGCTGTTTATTGTTAGGATTTTTAGTACTTGTGTATTACACCAGGGATGCTATTATTTAATAAATGGACCAATGGTTGTCATGGATACCATAAAAAGTTAAACAATGAAGCTTATGGCTAAATCAGTTTTTCTAAACCAATTGTATTTTCTCACATTTTTAGCTTATTTATCAGGGTATAACAACAATTAAGAAGCAACATCAGCAACTAGCACTTACCAGGGTTTAATGCTCAGAGTCTGAAAGAAATGTTTTAAATTTGGTGTTTTGAGGACTCGAATTGTAGAAATCTCTTCTTGTTGGTATAAAAAAGAAACACCCTTAAACAAGCCCATGAGGATTTGTGTTAGATATAACCGATGGAGATACTTTGATTTCAGGAAGTAATCTTTTACACAATTTATGAATGTCAAAATATTCTTGGGAGATGGAATTTAGTGGGGGCTTTTTAAGGAGCAATACATGTTTCCTATGAAATAATGGCGCTGGTTGTTGCTTTGCAAATCCTGATTGTTTAAATGCTCTCCTCCTAGTCTTGTTTATATGGCTTTGCACTTTCGAAACTTGCAACCCTGTCATCCTTTTGTATGGAAATTAGAAGACAAAAGTGTCCAAACTGTAGATTACAAGATTCAACAAAAGCACTAACTCCAGGACGAAATGATGAATAAATTGGCATGGCAACGGGGATCTGCTCAGTTAGAGGACGTGGAGCGTTGCTGGAGAGGAAGGTTCCCGCGCCGTGCAGTGGGATTTCACTTTGCATGTTGGACTAGGTAGGCAAGATAATTTGGCCAGTCATGACTGAGTCAGTCCCGATTTGTGGTTGCTGTGGTGGCTTTAGCTTTGGAGTACAGCTGATCCTTATGCTGCAAACGGCTCCTCAGCCATTCTTGCCAAAGTTACGAGTATAATCATATTTGAACCCAGCACAGGAGTGTTTAAAGTTCATGTTGAGCAGATGCACTGTGCAGTGGGAGCACACATCTAGTCCCAAGGCGGGGAAAAGTTTTGGCATTCAGGGGTGGGTTTGGAGCTCCAGCCCAGAAGGGCTGTCCTGAGCACTGGTCTTTCTGGGAAGCGGTGGGCAGGCTGGGGAGGCTGGCCTGCGGGTTGGGGTGCTGCGAAGCAGGGTGAGAGCCAGAGCACCAGATGCAAGAAAAGCTCTTTACAGAGAAATGAGAGAAAACACTCAAGTAGGAGTAAAGCTAAAGACCAGACCAGTCCTGTGGATTGTAAGATGGATCAAGTAAAGGGGGGGTGGATGGAGAAGCGGTACAGGTGAAATGCCAGAGAGGTGCTTTAGCAGCAGCATTTTGGACAATGTAGTGGGACAGGAAGGTGTGAGAAGAGAGGGTAGAAGAGATGTAGTTCAAGCTGATTGTGGCCTCAACCAGCATCCACATTTCAGAGGTGCTGTGAAACAAAACCAGCAGGATTTGGTAAGAGCCTGGAGGTGAGAGTGCTGGTGAATGCCAAGGACTTGTCTGCGCAGCGAGCCGCTGGCAGGGCTGGGAGAGACTCAGGAGAGCCGGCGCTGTGCCCAGGCTCGGTCCGTTGTTCCAGACCATCTCTTTGCATAGGGTTAACTGTATTTTATTTAGTTCCTCCCTGGGAGAGCTTTAGAGCAAACCCCAGGCTAATGAGGGCTCAAGAACAAAGCAAAGTATTGCTAGGTAGGGAGTAACTAAATAAAAATGCATAGAAGAATGCGCTGCAAAGCTGTATTAAAACTGCATTGTAAACGGATTTGACTTCACAGAAATCGTGTAATTTTACCAGCATGATTAAAGTGACAGAAGACAATAATCAAAGGCAGCAAATGGAATCACTTGGTGTTTCTAAATGCAAAACTCTATTTAAGGTATAAAACCTGACAGGTTTTCCAGTGAGACTTGCATTAGATGTTCTTTATGTCAAACAAAGCATTATCAAGTGTTTTGAATATTTATTAGTTTTTACCCCTTAATTTAATCAAGCAGTTTATTAGCCTCAAGGTTTAGCCAAGTTGCTTTTCAACTTGAATTGCTGCTCAGATGGTTATTTTGGAAAGTTTGGAATGTTAGTACCGCACCAGCGTTATTGTTTGCTGTTTAAGTGTTGTTTTCAGACTAAGTTAACACTGAAATGCAGAGAAAGTGGGCTATGTGTTCCTAGGCTAGTGATTCTTTATTATCAAGTCTGACTGGTGTGTTTACAGTGAATATTAATTACACTTCCAACTACTAATAAGCCAGAACTTGAAAGTGTTCAGTATCTGACAGGTCTCCCTGCTGAAAGCGACACACTAATAGTTCATGTAATTTTCCCGGGTTTGGGGGATTTTAAGCCACATGAAGTATGTTGAGAAATTACTGTGAGTTGTTTGGCTCGGTTCTCCTTCACAGCCAGCCCGTGCTGAGCGAGGTGATGGCGAGCTGCCCGGAGCTGCTTACAGCTCCCTCTTCCTGCACCGGTTCAGAGTCCCGCATGTGGGACCATGACACCTTGAGCAACAAATGTCCTCGAGTAGAGCGTGGAGCCAGAACGCCCTGGTCTGCCACACTGCTGGGTTAGAGGGTGGCTGGTACAGGAGCTGCCCCTCCTCTTCTGCCCAAATATTCTCTGCCTTGATCTCCCGCTGCCATCAGAGGTGTTTCTCCAGGACATTTATTGGCAGCATCTGTCCCTGTCACTGCCAATACATAACTTCATGCAAAACCAGGACCCGTTGTACCTACTTATTTGAGACTCACTCCCTGCTTAGAGATCGTCAAACAAAAATAGACGTAGGCAATGTGTGTACTACTACTCCATCTTAAGGAGGGGAGAAGCACAAATGCACAGGACATCTGAGTTTCATACGGATTATAGAGGTCACCTGTAGCACCAGAACCACAAGGCTGACATGCTAATTTATTAATATAATTTTAAAATTAGTTTGCTATCATCTGATTTTAAATGCTCTCAAACTGACCTTAGCAAATGGCACAGTTGTCATCGTAGAAGTGAGCAACTTTCTCTCGTAGCCAGGAGTCAGATCTTCGCAGCACTAAAATATAAAAGAAACATTGAGTCGGGATGACAGTTTGTTGTTTCATGTAACAAAGAATAAAAAGTGAAAAATGGGCAGAAAGAGCCATTTCAGCCTGTTCAGGAGTCAACACTACATACAAAAATAAAGGAGCTCTTTAGTACTGAGAGAACAGCATCAGGTTCACAGGAGACACGGGTTTACAGTTTCTGCTGGCTGCCTCTGCCTGTAGTTAGCAGATCTTTACTGACCCACTGGCACTCATGTCAAAACAGCAGCAAAACTGGCGTTGCAGTCACACTTCCTATCTTGTCCCCAGGAAGATGTCATCCATATCAGAGGTGACTGCAGAATTTAGGCAACGTGAAATCCACCAGAAAAAAAGCTTTTCTACCAAATAATGAGCAGAAAATTATTTTGTGAAAGGCAAAAAGCTGCATCTTTGAAAGATCTGTTTATCTTTCCCACAAGATCTAAATGTTGTCCATAAGTTGTAGATGGAGAAAGGCTGTGTGCATCCCACCTGGCTATCTGCTCCCTCTTCCAGGTGACCTGACAGAACTTCCCCACTAGTTCCTACAACAGCCACAAGAAGTTGAAGGCTCACAGTAGCTCATGAAGGCTTTTTGTAGTACTTTACAGCAAAAACAGAGGCTGGACTGTCCATCTCCCCTTTCAGTTTAGCAGGGAATACCCTGCTTGTGAGCAAGGACTTTGGCTGCCAGGAATCACTTTCTGAGTAAAGTAATTTTCCTTGGCTAAACACAAGCAGCTCCATTAGCTATCATACACGGTGCTTGACTCTGGACTGTGCTGCCATGAGGTACACTGCTGTTAAGAAGTTGGAAAGGTAGGGAGATAATCCTTATAAGGAATGGGAGATGCATCATTAGTCCTGTAGGACAAGGAATTCCTGGACACTGTACAAAATCTGCTGCGGGATGCTGCCTGCTGCTCAGCAACACTGCACTGATGCCAGGGCTGGAGCCTCCATGACACAGGGTGCAGTATCTGTATGCATTTTATCAGCTTATGCCTGGGACAGAAGCTGTACCAGGCTGCTCTGAGGCTGAGTTTCAATGAAACTGTGTGCACTTGGCCACTGTGATAGGCAGCTAACACCCTGTAGCTACTCCTGTGCCTGTTGCAGTGAAATGTGCCTCTTCTGGATAGGTCTAGGAAGATTCGTGTCTGCATCTGCCTTTGGTAACTTACCAAAATGAGCAGCATGGAAATGTTTTCTTGCAGGTCCTTGGCACCTCCCTGGCGAGGTCTCGTGTGGGTTGAATTCTTCTACTTCGTATTTCATGTTAAACTTTTGCAAATCATCAGGGTAGGATTTTGTATCTGCAGTGCAATGGTGGAAATAGCAATGTCAACATTACCTGGGCATCCTGTGTATTCAACCCAGAGCTGGGCGTCGCTTCGAGTCCAGTCACAGATGCACAGTACTCCGAACGGTGTATAAAACCTGAATGAGAAGATTGTGTACTTAGCGGTGTGTTGAGTCCCTTACCGTGCCCAAGCACAGGCTTTAGAGAATTGGACCCCCACACTGTGAGCCATTCATTCTTTGTTCCTGGTTTTGCAAATCCTCTTCCCTCCCTAAATACGTTGTAAAATTCCTTAGCGGTGCCCAAGTCACTCAGTGCAGAAATGCCCGGTGTCCCTTTACAGGAGCCAGAGCAGGTCAGGGTGGTGGGGCAGGCTGTGCTGGTGGTGGCTGGTCTGGGGCAACGTGGAGTACGTGGAATGGGGCGTCGCGGAAGGTGTCCATTCCCAGCACTGTCACTAGTGGACAGCGATGAATTTTCTCTTGCCTAGGAGAAGACACTTTTTTATCCCCTGTACTTGTTACAGCAGAACAAATTCCCTTTATTGCCACTGCCTGATAATAGGTGCCCAGACTCCCTAACACTGCACAGACGTTGCCTCTTCACACCAGCACGCCTCAGATTCCCAGCTTGTGTTACAAACCCCTTTTTCCAGGTGCAGAATCCTCTCCAGCATATTTGTGCTCAACCCAAGTGTGGAATGGATACAGAAATGAGAGTCTTATTTTAGAAACTAACCCAAACACCAAAACCCAGGCAGTTACAACCAGGTGCACACCTCATCCCACAGAGCACGTGATGCTCCAGCACAGCCCCGATTTCCACACAGCCATCTGAAGCATGGCTGTATCGTTCTGGGAACAGTAGTGGAAGCACCGTTTCATTTGAAAACTGGTTGTCTTATCACAAAATGGTATCAGAATATAAAATTTATCATGTTTATTTTAGGACAAATGATGGCTAGCAGGAGTCACTAAAGAGCTGCATTCGATGCGGTGGGCTAATAGCTGGCTGTGGGGGAGGCAGAGGTGGGGTGATCCTGGTTCTGTTTGCTTTATGGCATTACTGTTTTGGCCCGGGGGTGCTGGACCATTGAACTCCTGTGATTCAGGATACTGTCAGCCTAGTCCAAAGCCCAGTGAAGTCAGTCGAAAAGGCTTTCATGAATGTAATGGGCTTTGCATCCAGCCTCAGGAGCACTGTACCACTCCCTACTTTCAGAAGTGGAGGACTGGGTTTTATATCGCTGTACTAGAATCATGGAATCATTTAGGTTGGAAAAGACCTTTAGGATCATAGAGTCCAACCATCAGCCATGCCCACTAAACCATGTCCTGAAGTGCCTTGTCTACATGCTTTTTGAACACCTCCAGGGATGGTGACTCCACCACTTCCCTGGGCAGCCTGTTCCAATGCCTGACAACCCTTTCAGGAAATAAATTTTTCCTAATATCCAATCTAAACTTCCCCTGCCACAACTTGAGGCCATTTCCTCTCGTCCTATCACTAGTTACTGGACAGAAGAGACCAGCACCCACCACACTACAACCTCCTTTCAGGTAGTTGTAGAGAGCGATAAGGTCTCCCCTCAGCCTCCTTTTCTTCAGACTAGGTTTTACTATTAAATTGAATCTAGGTTTTACTGCTGAATTTTCTTAGCACATATTCACTTGATTTACCTTACAGATAATATGTTATTTTATAGTGACCATGAACATGGATATTCTAAAACTAGTTTTTCAGGACTTACTGAAAACAGCAGGAGACTTTCCATTGCCTTCAGTAAGCACTGGATGCTCCTGTTCACTCTATAGCATTGTATTTTTCCTTAGCATTTCATGTCCTTTGCTGAAAAATGAGATACATAGGACCAGCAGATGCCCAGTGAACATTTGATGGGCCCCTGCACACACCTCTGTAATGAACACAGGTGGTGGACTGCATTGCTCCAGTGTCCTGCATGAAGAAGATTGCAGAAAGTTTGGGGCAAGGGTTGTTTTTTAGTTTAGACCACTACTCCCTGTAGGTTTAAACTGATCCCATGCTCAGTGACCAGGGAGCTTCACCGGTGGACAGAGAAAAGCAGTAATGCTTCAGCAGAGAGTGCTGATTTTGGGGAGGAGGGAAAAATACCTTCCATCAGGGGACGAGGCTTTGGGGCTGATGCTGTCTTACCCAAGACGGGGTAATGCACCCAGTCTCCACGCCTCTTCATCTGGCCTGTTCCCTACTCCAGTTATTTGCAGCATGCTTTCTGTGTGATTTCTTCTTTAATCTTCCTGTTGTTTTTCATCTTCCAGCTACTTCCCGTGAGTGTGTTTGTTGCCCTCATTTCTTCCCACTTCTTCTTATCAGTCTTTCCTCTCTGCGTCTTCTCTGGTCCTTTTTTCTCCCTTAGTGATGTGCCTATTGTCCCAGCCTTAACAGACATCAAAGAGATGTAAAGGATCGGATGTCCCTTTTGTAACTTGATAACCTTGCCAGTGTCACTGTGAATATTCATACATCTCCAGGCTGTAGGCAGCCCTGGGGTGAAGGAGCACCTCTCCACTACCCGTGGTGGGTCTGTAGTGCCAAATTTGAACACAGCTAACTGCTTTGGTTCAATAATATCCTGCAGCAGCAGATTTTACAGGTTAATTCTAAGCCACTATGAAGAGTCGCACCTCTGTGTTGCACATTCATCGGCCTTTGATCCCCCCTTTTCCCTGAGTCCTGGAGCAGCAGCGTTGCTGTTATTTTTCGTGTAATTTTGGTACCCATTTCTCGATTACTTCTTGTCATGCCCTTCCTTCCAGTCCAAATGATACCAGTCATTTCACTCTTGTGATTTTTCATTTCATTTCATTGCAGTGGTGGAGAACTGGCCTTTATGCCCAGGTTTGACCTACAGCATACTCTACAAAAGTCATGTAGCATACCTGCAGTGCAGCATTTCCATCTGTAAAAAGGCATAAGAGCCAGGAAAGCAAACATCTTTGCAGAGAGGAGCTGGTGCTGTGCTCTTGTTGCTCCTCTTCCCTTCAGGAGGCTGAAGGAGGCAGTGGGGCCAGTGTAAGCAAATGCCCGCCAGGTGCTTCGCCCTCTCTTTCTTCTATGGCTTGGTCTGGTGGGCACTGCTGCCTCCTCAGGTCTGGGGGGCTGCTGACACCCTTTGTCGCAACATACTCTCATGCCTTCAAGCTGAGGTGGGAAGATCTGTCAGAAGTCTGATGAAAAGTTATTAGTGAGGATGTGCAGAAGACATCTCAATCAGTGAACTGGGAATTGGATCAAATTGGGAATTTGAATTGCCCCAAGGCCAAGTGAGGTGATGGACAAATGTCTGGGAAGAACCGTTTCTTTTAAGTTGTTGGAGTGCACAGCTGAGTTCCCAGCCAGTGGGATGGTCACTACCTCCATATAATTTACCAGGCTCCAAAGTACACTTTAAATTCATGAATAATCATGAAACACAGGGAGCAGCTGAGCTGCTGTAGCTGAATTTCAGACTCAGCAAAGACAGGTGAGAAGCGAAGCTGAACTGACATCTCCGTCTTGTAACATGTGTGTGAGAGGTGGCAGCGAAGGCCAAGATCTTCTGTTGTAAGATCACAAGTGAATATCTGAGGCCAAGAGTCAAGATTAGGGCTCAGGACATATCTTACATCAGCAGGCTCTGCTTATTGCAACCAGTTATTTTAATTTCTTAATCCAAAAGTAAAGCCTTCTGGCATTGAGCTTGTGGGATAATAAATGAAAGAATAATTCAGTGCAATGGGAACTTCACAGTCAGCTCAAATAGATTCAACACTAACACTGTGTGGTTTTCTGTGTAGCTGTAAGATGAAGACAAAGTATGTGGATACCTGTTGCCTTTGCACTCTTGCTGACAATACATAAGCCTAAGTAGGTCAAACAGGAACAATACTAATTTTTAAAAGAGAACTACAAGCATTTCTAGTTTCTCTCTCTCCCTCTCGGTTTTTTTTTTCCCAGGACTTTAATCTTTTATATGAAGAAGCAAAGTATTACCAGCTGCAGCCAATGATTAAGGAACTTGAGCGATGGAAACAAGAGAAAGAACAAAGGAAACACTTCCAGCCTTGTGACTGCTTGGTTGTAAGAGTGACTCCAGATCTGGGGGAAAGGATTGCATTGAGCGGGGAGAAAGCTTTAATAGAAGAGATCTTCCCGGAGACTGGGGACGTCATGTGTAACTCCGTAAACGCAGGCTGGAACCAGGACCCTACCCACGTTATTAGGTTTCCTTTGAATGGATACTGCCGGTTGAATTCAGTGCAGGTAATGGCCTTTCGGTGCTGGCTCACCTAGTTGCCGGGGTGGTTTATATTATTTCTTGTTCAATTATATGCAAATTATTTGCTTCTGCCCAATTACCTTCAGTGCTTATAATGCAAGGAGACATTTTCTGCCTGGTGAGATCACAGTCTTTCAGGTTTTCCTAAGTCTAAGCAGAAAAATAGATTTAGATTTTGTGTATGTTAGTGCCATGCTGGTCTCATAATGGTGTTATACTGATAAATGCTAATTTTTTCATCAATGTATAGCCTGCAGCAGTTTTTTTTTCCTCCAAAGTGCCCCCAGGAAGAAAGAGAGAGTTCCAAAAACTACAAAAAAAAATCTCCACACCATTTTATAGAAAATGCAACAATGTGTAAATGCATAATTTATGTCTCACTCATAATTAAATGATGGTGCCTGCGGGATGGACTTAAAAAAATTGATCTCTGCACTTTTTTTTTTTTCAAAAGGATGTTCTATAAAAATTGCCCAGAGTATTTTAAACAAAATGTATTTCATTTTATACTCAGAGTTTTGACATTAGGTTTAAAATTAAACATATGAAACAAAAGAAGGTAACTGGACAGATAGATGGATGGTAGCGGAAATAAATATGTGGCTTGTGTTTAGGCAGCAGCCTTATGGGCAAGAAATACCATTTCACAAGGGATCACCGCCACTGCGGCCAGAGCTTTGGTGTTGTAGCCATCCTTGGGCTGCGGAGAAGGAACAATGTTGATGATGCTGTTAACTTGGGCCTTAATTAACAAGGGCAAAACAGAGCTCTTGGTTTTTGCATGTATGCCTTTAAAATATGCTGCAAATACTTCTATTATGGAAAGTGAAATCAACCTGTAGGGCAATATTTCCAAAGTTACCATCCCCTGCAGATGGGCTGTGGCTGTGGGAACCGGTAACTGCAGAACTGGGCTGTGGGAGATGCTTTAGTGGTCTTGATAAACTTCCCTGTGGGCAAATACCCACAGAAGTGCTGGCCCATTGGCCAGGCTGGCCAGACAGGTTGGGGAGGAAGGCTTAATAGCAGGGGAGGGCAAGAGCCCAGAGCCCTTGCTTACCTGTGTTGTTATTACACAGCAAGCTGAGGCACCCTCCATCTCCCAAGCTGCCAGCTGACAACGTTTTCGGGAGACCTGCAGTTACCAGAATACATAAAGGTGGATGGAGTCGTTTTAACAACCTGCATTTGACACTGACGCTTCCCTCCTTGGGACAGCATTCCCTGGTGCACCGTGCACTAGTAGACGCTTTTGTCTGAAACCATTGTAAACCCAGCTATTTTTGGTGATTTTTGGTTCAAGACTCCCAAGTGGTTTATTTGGTTGAACTTTAACAGTCCGATGCCTGTAGTTAATTTTGCACAGTCCTTAGCAATTTCACGTTTGGCAAGGTTTGGAGTGGGCTGCCCCAAAAATAGAAGGCTGGAGGTGGGTCAGAGGCAGATCCGTTTGCTGGCAGTGGGAACAGTGCTGAATTCATCACTGCACTGGGTGGAGAAGGGAGCAGCTGCAGTTTAGCTAAGGTAAGTGGATAGGGAAGTGTGTTCATGTCTCAGCCACACTGTCCGTGTGATACAGTTAGATGCAAGCAAAAATTAGAATAACTGAAACAATAAAGGGTGACTGCAAGCCACTGATGGGCTCAACACTGCAAGCAGCCCTCAAAGCGCTGGATGCCCACGTGGCTTAGCACTTGGCTCTATTTTATCCAAAGTGGCGTACTGGTAGGAAACCGTGTGCTTGTAGTAAAAGCTGAATGCTAATTATTGTTATTATTTGAATGTGTTTTGAATTCAGTCAAAATTCAGACAGAATCAAAGAGTCTCTTCACATGCTCATGTTGCGAAAAAAAATTTGTGTCAAAGAGTCTACAGTATAAATAGTATTATTAAATTACATCATTTTACTAAATTACGTCATTTTACTATATAATTAATAGAAAGTCTTCTCAAACACTTTCTGGAAAATGATGCATTTCTGAGACCAAAGGCTGATGAAATCAGCAGCTAATTACCATTGGCTCTCATGGACTCTGGTCAGCGCATAGGCGCTGCCCTTCCCCTTCCCAGGATTTTTTGGCAAAACAATATTAAATCAGAAGTTGGAAGTACAGTGAAGCAAATGCACAGACTTAAGGGAGATGGGTTAGGAGGGGTAGTGGTTGGAAGAGCGGAATCATTTCCAAAGAATCTCAAAGAGTGATGCAGTAAGTATGCCTGCTGTTTGCTGAGATACATCACTTTTGTCTCCCTATGCCCTACTTAATATATTTGGTAGCATAATTGCAGTATTTATAAATTCTTTGGATCTTTGGAAACTATTTTCATTAAATGTCTTGTGTCAAGAAGTGTGCATATAAAGCAAAGAATGTCAACATTGAGTAGGTAGTGTTAGCCAGAAAAACACAGTAGCTCTTAATTTAACACCCATTTGTAATTACGTATAGGTGTAGAGTTTTCCTAAGACTGACACTGTTTTTTCAACTCCTCGCAACAGGTTCTGGTGAGATACATGAGCTTACCTTAGAGAAAATTCTGTGGTGCTTGTATATGTTGAACATTGAGTCTTCATAATTAAGAATGTATTCGTTATTATTCTGCAGAATTTAAATGAAATGCAGTAAGTGAAAGTATTGTGTTTCTTTTTAGAAAATCTTCCAACAAAATCAGATGTGCTTAGAATACTGGAAGACACAGTATATTAAATTCTAACACAAATCCTCTATTTAATATTATGTTTGTGTCTCCCTATACGCAGGAGAATCACAGCTGATACTTACTTTTTGGCATATTCTCTTTGGAGATTTACAGGAAAGTAGCTCTGATTTGATTCAGAGACACTTACTGGTTTCCCTCTGTCTGTATCTTACCTTCAGAAAAAGTAATGCGCATAAAGCCGAATTCACTACATGGCATTTATATCTCTTCATAGTCAACGTGCTGTTTAGTCTTGTGCACACACCAGTGCACACAAACCAGTGCTCAGCACACGTGGAAGCAGCTTTTAGAAGCCTTTCTCCATAGACCTGAGCTCAACCTCATCCAAGTTACACTTAAAACTCTACAATACTTAAACATTACCTGCGTTGTTTACAGGATTTGGCCTGTTTTGTTTCTTGCTGAGAAAATTGATGATACCAAGATTTTTAACACCAGATTATAGCCTGCAGTCTAGTCCTTCGAGCGCGTAGGTAGCAAAAATGGATCGCTTTGTTCTGTATGTGGTGCTCTAAGGTGTAATGTCTACCTGGATTGTGTGTTTGCAGAGAGCTGGCTCGGTAAAGAAAAGTCTTATGTTAACACGCAGCCTTCCATAGCTTTGGACCGAGGCAAGCCAAGGGCACCGCCGTGCTTGTTTTGTCTTACAAGCAAATTGATTTGAAAAGTTTTTAGCAAGGATTTTGAAGTCATGTCTCTCTCTGAAATCTTACCTGTCAATCCTCTGTTTCGCTATCCAGTTAAATGGAAGAAGCCTCCTTTCCTGTGGCTGGGTTGCTTCTCATCTTCATCTTGCCAAGTCTAGGAACAGGGATACATAACACAGTCAAAATACACTCCAGCCTGTGAAACAGCAGTCTGATGATGTCTTATTCCTCCTTCCCTCTCAAACTCCTGCCACCTTCTTTAAGCAGGAACAAGTGTTAGTGTCTGTACCCCATTTCTGTCCTACAGGCTGCATACAGCCCAGACAAATAAGAGAGTTGTAAGCTTTCTCTTTTTCTCAAATATACTTTGATAACCCACTTTCCTGCCCCTTCTTTTAATCTCTCCAGGTTCATTTTTCTTCCATACACTGGAGTGCTTTTTTGATCTTTCAGTTCTACAACTTCCTTACAGTATAAAGTATATCAAAATCAGGACAAAAGTCAGTGAGATTTGGCAGATGCGACTTTCTGAGACCATAGGTCCCTTTGTCCCAAGGCCAGGCAGAGCACCTCAGGCAAGTTGATTTCCAGCAGATTCGGCATGGCTTAGGCAAAGCTGTGCTAGAGCAGCTCCTTTTCTTTCCCTGTCCTTAGCAGCCAGAGTAGCAAGTACAAGGTTTTTAGTTACCACTAAAAACCCAAACCATGGATTAAAACGCAGATGGGTAACACAGGCGACCTCAAAGGAGAGTTCCCATGGATTAAAACCAGCAAATGCTGGTGTCATGGTTTGCATTGTGCTACAGTACCACCTTGGATACAGTTGTTCTTTTGAAATCAGTTGCCCTTAATAAAGGCTCAAAACTGGTATTTCTGGAGAAAGCAAAGCCAACATTCAGGCAAAAGAAATGGTGTACTAAGAAACGCAGCATGGCCTCACATGGGTCTGTGTGTGAGGGCAGCGGTCTGGTGCGTGGATCTTTAACATAGTCAGCTTGGGCCTTGAAACATAAGACTTTTTAAGCACTACTGCAGTAGGTGTAACTGCTGAAGTGCTCACAGGGCTAGTAAAACGAAAAAAGAAATAAAATTCTTCCTTTAACACAGACCCGTGAAAGTGTACGAGTTGACTCCGTCTGAAGGGTATATTGCTTAGACACTTCTCTAGGCTGAGTGAGCAAGTTTTGAAATAGCTTAGTCCCTGTCGTGGGTGGCAGACGGCTGTCAGATGGGGATGCTGGTGTTACCAAGTTCATCAGGTTTAGTAAATCATAAGGTTCAGTAAATCATCAGGTTCACTTCCCAGCACAGTAGGCCCATGTGCTGGCTGTATCAATGGACGCGCTACCTTGGGTGAGGCTGTTACAGAACAGTACAGGCTGCTCCCCTGGATGGCATTTATCAGTAGAGAAAACCACAGGAACCATTTTTGCAGGCTGCTGCCCTGGACTCGGGACAGTCACCAGTGGGCGGGAGGCAGCACAGCATCTCCTCCGGTGGGTCTTGCATTGCAGATCCGCCAAAGGTGGATCTGGCATCCGCTCTCACCTAACGCTAAGAAAAGTCTGTGTGCGTCCTGCTCTGCTGGGAAACTGTATATCAACACGATCACGCATGTGAAAACACGGCCCCGATCATATTGCCAAGATCAGTATATCCTAGGGTAATGTGCTGTGTGACAGTCTCAGAAATTAAAGTTGCCTCTGGGCTCCTTAAATTCATGCATCTAAATTGCACCAACTTTCCTGTAGAAGGAGAAAGAGAAAATACATATTTGGGCAATACAAATTAACCTCTTTCTTGGGCCAGAACGTTTCCCTGTTGTCCACGTCTTGGCTCCGCATCCCGCCTCTGCCATGCTTTGCTAAAAGCAGCGCTCCCTTCCAGTGAGGGAAAATCACAGCTGCGATTTCTCTGAAGATCTGGTGGAAGTGTCATTCAGACTCCTAATACGTTTTCATCTGCCAAGGAAGAGCTGAGAAATGTTTTCAGCCCCTTTCTGTAGGACTGTTCATATTACTAATGAATAATGGGCACTTTTTATTATGACTTAAACCCGATGTTACTTTCTATAAGCAGTAAGAGATAGCATCAATATCATCACAGTCCAGTATTCTACTATATAATGTAGTAAGCTGCTCTGCAGAGTGCTTATTTGTTTGATTAATTTTTGTTTTCTACAGAGGTTTGCTGAGAGCGAGACTTTAATCACAGTGTAGTCATTTAAGAATAAGTTATGGAATTATAGCTGAATGATATTCATTCAACAAGGACTCGTAAGACTAAATCCATCATTTAGATCCAGTGCTCCTGAATGCTTTTATCACTAAAATTTGCTGAATATTAATCTGATTTTTTTCCCCACATTGCAGGTGCTCGAAAGATTATTTCAGAAGGGATTTAACGTGGCAGCTTCATGCGGTGGTGGGGTGGATTCCTCTCAGTTCAGTGAATACGTGCTGTGTCGCGAAGACAGACGACCACAACCTACCCCAACAATCAGAATAAAACAGGAGCCCCTGGACTAGATCCTACCCGTACTCCTTTGTAACCGTAGAAGTGTTTAATAGTCCCTTATGTGAAACACTAAGGATTTGCAAAACAGTATTAGCAAACAGATTTTGACTTTATATGTTGCCAATTAGTGGTATTCTGAAACTACCTGTCACATAGCCAGCCATGAAATGCATTTGAAAAACCAGTTGTCCATTTTTCACGATGAAATTCCTGAGCATGCTCAGCGTACCAGGCCTGCTGGGAACGTACTTTGGGCTGAACAGCTGCGGTGGTGAAAAAGGCAAAGCTTCCTAAAGCCCTGACCCTAGATTGGACTGCTGCAGAAAGACCAGTTACAGCAATCTGAATAGATCAGCAGGAGAAACGGTTCCGACAGCCCTTCCAACGATACCTGATGCTGTGACGTGTGGAAGTGGGCGCCTCCGAGAGGAAGATGGTACACTAAAAACTGCACTGAGTATCTTCCCTGACTGCCACACCTCCTTCATATCAGACGTGCTTTACACCTCCATACATTACGTTAACAATTCTGTGATTGTACTCACTCATGCTAGCAAATGGCTTATTTTTATACAACATTTCCAACTAAAGTATCTATCTCTCTGTGGACAGAATCCAGAATCAGAAAAGGACCGAATTACAGTCAACTGGTGCTTAGTTCTAAAAAAACCCATACAAATGAAACAAAACAGCAACAAAAATTTTGACGAGGCCGATCATGGCAATACTTGCAGAAGTAGGGATCCAGAAGCACAAAACAAAATGCCATCCACCATCACACAAGGGTCATACCTAACGTGGAGCTGTAGTTCTCTTAAACTCTTAAAGCCAGTCTTGTTTTGACTCAGAAACTGTTAAGTTTTGCATCATCAAACAAGTGTGGTTCTGCCAAGCAAGCTCTGCCACCCCTTGTTACTCATTTACTAACCACGTTGTAAGCCCACATTTAGGAGGAAACGTTAGGAATTTCGGACAAGCCTGCTCTTTATGGGTCTGGAATTTTTGCAAAAAGGTATTAAAACCCTCTACTGCCATTGTCCGATGAAAGCAGACCACCTTTTGCTTAGATTGTTTTTCCTCTATTATTTTAAACTATTATTAAAATACCGATTCTGTAGCTGCCCTCTTACCTGTGTAATTTTCTCTTTAACGAAGCCCGCTGTCTGCAGGAGGTTACTGCTCCTTCCATGAATCGGTATCGACTCCGACTTGCAGGGCTTCCTAACTCAGGAGACAGCACCATGTTTGCAGGTGCAAGGTTATAAATAGCATTCTGCTAAATCCTGTTTATTGCTGTTTAGCATGATTGGGTCCTCAAAAACTAATTCATGTGTTAATCACAATTTAGTTTCTCCCACATTAATTTATAGAATACTGTTGTAGATGCTGAATTTTAATTAAACTCTTTTTAGATGCATAAATACGGCCGTATAGGACAAGGGACAGCGTATTAAGTGGTCAACAGTTCTTTAATGCCGAATGATTACAATCAGGCAAAATAAACCCATGTTTAAGACTAATATTTTCAAAAGCGATAAGCTGTACTGACTACCCAAGGTACAATCTAGGCAGGGGTCTAATTTTTGGAAAAGGGCTGGATACCTGTCTGTGGAAAATCAGACCTCTGCAGGTTTTCTCACCTTGGTTACCCATCTCAGAAATCTCTTCTGGAAATCTTGGCCGATACGTGTTGGCCTGCTAACTTAGCAGAACAGTTGAGCAAATCTGTCTACTTCAAAAGAGTTGTAAAGTTATTTTATTTTGTGTTTTTATACTTGTACAACATTCTAAAGTTGCTAGGCATTGCCATATTTGAATATATGGCACAACATTCACCTTTGTATGTAAGATATCTGTAGAATTGTATATTATACATTTAATATTGTAAAGAACTTAACGTATAATTGTCATGTATTTGTGTATGCACATTTCTTATACAGTACTTCATGCCATAAACATTTCTGTAAAGTAAATGATCAAAAATAAGCAAGTAGGGTGGAACACTCACTGTATCTCCCATGTTGTTTGAAAGAGGTGAGAATTTTTGATTGCATCTCATCTGGCCTTTTGCTCCATTCAGCTTGATGTAGCCATGTCTTACAAAAAGAAAAAAAAAGTGTTTTATTTATTACTTTCATACATTGAGTTCACTTTAAGTTCAGAGTCTCCTTAAATAACCCATTCAGCTTCTTGTTTTTATCCTATACACACTTTCGTCCTGCCCTCCTGAGCCGGGAGAGTTGGCACTGGCAGTGGCTGAGCGCTCGTCTGTTGGCGCGTCCTCTCCCTTCGTTACCTCTGAGCCAGGGGAGAAAGGCGAACACCTCACGTTTACATTTAAACGCAGGGGCCCCGTTCCGCCACTCGTACTCAGGCCAAGCCTCCCCTGAGGTCAGCGGGGCTGTCTGCAAGCAGGACCAGGCACCAAGTACCCACCGAGAGCGGAGCACGTCCAGCTCCCGCTGAAGGCGCAGGCAGGCAGCGCTCACAAGCTTGGAAGCGGGATGATGCTTCTAGATCTGTGTAGAACATTGGAAGTATTTGTGGTTGGTTGGGTTGTTTTTCTTCAGTTTGGTGTTTACCGTATTTTCTTTATAGCTCAATAAAGCAGCTCCAGTACTTAGGACAGCTTGCTAAGGTGGCATCGTAAAGGGTTCCAGGCTGCGCCAGCCGAGTTAAATGTGAACTTGAGATGGAAAGTTTGAGCCATGACATCACAACATTGACTGCAAAACAGCACTAAGGCAAGGAAGACATGTGGAAACAATCACTTTCTTAAAAGAAATATGCCTTTAAAAAAAAAAAAAAGCTAAGCTAGGACATGTTCTTTTAGTTAGTAACTTCAGGTCACTTATTTAAAGTTTATTACAGTTTCATTTATATCTTTTTTACTTATTTCCCTATATTTTTAGGCAGCAGTATCAGCAAAAGCTGATCTGAATTTTTACTTCTGGCCTTAAACCACAGCAACCTAACTTAATTAAGAACATTGCTCAGCATCTCTAAACCAGGTTTTAAAATATCATAGAAACTCCAGAAAAGCTGTGGTGCGCAGCCAGCGAATGTTTTTATTACGAAGGCCAAAAGGTAAATGTAGCCTGGTTTTTCACCTAATTCAATTGAACAAAATTGTTCTGATTCTCTGTTGCTGAGCACTGAATCTGTGGCTTGAAGAACACGAGTCTTCACTAGCACTTTCTGTACAACCCTGTTACACCACTGTGCTCCCAAGTCTCGGAAAGAAAACAAGAATGTTATGTTGTGCTTATTGGACTAACCGCTTTTGAGAAAGCAACTGTTGAGTGTATTCATTCACTGTATTAATAGCATCGAGGTTTGCTGACAATTTTATTAGATGTTTGACAAAGGATAAGAATCAGCACAACAAAACATTGAAGTATTTGGTTTTAATATTTCTTTGTGGGTATTCTGTTAATATTTTAATGCAAAATGTTTCTGAACAGTGCTTAAGAACTACAAGACAATGTGAAATTCATGTTTGATAAATTAATACTGTATGTCGCTCGATGTGTTACTTTAGTAAATTGTTTTATTTCTTTACAAAATAAGTACAAATAAGGGAGTATGTTTTCACACAAATTGGGGGTATTTACGAGTATGTACAGAAATCATCAAAATAACGTAATTCTAATAAACACAAGGCCTTTATAAACAATATGTACAAATTATCAATACATTTAAAACATAATTTTACACTTCCTGGCCTTAAATACCTTATGAATAATCTTTTGGCTAAATAGCAGCAGTATAAATTTTCTTCTGCTTTTCATAAACCTTAAAAAATAATTAAAACTTTTGTTTTTAAAACTATTGGACAAATAGTTCTATTTGTGCTTTCGCTATGGTTTCCCATAAAAAAAAAAATACTGCCTCAAAAAAGTGGCAAGCATAACATAGTAAAAATCGAAAGATAAATAAGCAAATGTCTCCCTTCCATGGTTACTGATAATACTGTTATGTTTGAAGTACAACTTGTGCCCACCTGCCTGCTTAATATTCCTATCCGATACCCATTTAAAAGACTCACACTAACTTCGCTTGGCTTTGGTGTGGGCCCCTTAAATTCCGATTCAGCAAAGCATTTAAAAAGCATTCATCCCACCTTTAAGTACTTAAAACTACTCATTATGCTTAAAGTCATGCGCTTGTTCATGAGCCTCTCCGAACTGGAGTCCCTGGGTCCAATCGTCCAAGGCAAAGGCATCGCCAGTCCCCGCAGCGCTGCCCTGACCACCCGGTGGCACCGGGCTGCCAAGGGCTCGCTCACCCCTGCTCCCATGGTTCTCCTAAGAGCAGAACTGGCCCCCCAAAAATTCCTTTACAGTGACTTTACAAATCCATATAGAATACTCTAAAATCTTTACTGAACAATACTCTCTTTTAAAACCACCATTAAACCATACTCTTTGCAATAAATAAATTAAGATTTTTTTAGAAAATAAACCCCAACTTTGATTCAGGTTACTAACCAGTTGCTACAAATGTGCAAAAGGTTGAAGAGATTTAGAAAACAACTGGAAGCTAGTCAAGGTAACTCAGCTGGGACCCAAACACACAGATTTCATACACTTAGGATTTGGTTCAGCAAATGGCTCAGGAAATGAGCTGTGCAGTAAAAGCAAGAATCCTAAATATATAAAATTTGTGAGAGTGTGGAGTGGCGATTCTCTTAGCTGTGCAAAAAATTGCAATTATAACTAATCTAAAATAACAACAGGTATCACAACGGTTAGTCAGTGGAAACAGTGCTAGTAAAACTAAGAAAACAAAACCAGCACCATAAGTGAACATACAGGTTAACACCATGCTTAGATCCCAATCCTGTGAACCTGTCCCAATCCTCCTTGCCATGAGATAGTTTATGTGAGCCATTGCAGCAGTCCTTCCATTTGTGTAACTTCCACGCCATCTACTTCAGCCTCATCTAAAACGGCCAAATGGAGCAAGACTTTGATGTTGGTTATATCTGTGGATTTAACATTCTGAAACCTTTTGCACATTTTTTTGTGTTTTTTGTAATTTTTTTTTTTTACATAAAGGGAATTTATTGCATGTGTCTGACAATTTTACAAAACAAAATTACTGAAACATTGACTTCTGAAAAAAATAGAAGGCACATTAAAATGACAGCTTTTCAATGCAAGTTGAGCTTCTGTATGGAGAAATCAGTACAATTCTTGGCTTTATTTAAGCAGAGCTCGATAGAGCAGGAGAGAATGGCTCGTTTCTCTTTCCTGTTCCATGTAGAAGATGAAGTCCCTGAGGTTTACGCGAGTTATTTTCTGTCGTGCATACTGCCTGGATGAAGGAGTCCCCAAGCCAGCCTGACTTCCACCAGACATACCGAGACCCTACGAAGAAAACACAGCAAAGTCAGAAGTCCTGCAACAGGAAAGAGTTTCCTCGTACTCTCACGTTTACAACTACTAACTGCTGGGTTATTTTAAACATCTCAAATGGATTATTGTGAGCCTAATTCTGAAAGTATTACATAAGATTTTTCTTCTTTTATTTTCTATTCTTCTGAGTTTCACCAAGTTAACCTGAGTAAAGAAACTCAAGTGAAAACACACGTGAGGCTAGACCTTGTTCATTTACAACTCGGGACAAACACGTCTGACTAATTCTCCTGCTACAGTTATGTTAACTGTAGACGTATTTGACCAGTTTAATTTCAGAAGCCTTTTAAGGACAAAACTATCTGCAGCAGATTAGTAATCTTTGGTATCTCAAATGTCTGCACCGTCCTACTCCACATCCTGGGTCTAGGACTAGAAAAAGGCAAGTGGTGTGTAAGGATGTTGCTGCTGCTATAACCTCCGCAGCTGCAAGTCCCATGGGGACCACCAGTTCTCTCCTCTGGGTCTACTGAAGAGAAAGGCTTAGTGTGGTGAGATACTGAACAATCTTGCTCGAGTGCACAACCAACGCTCAGCTGAGAGATTGAGAAATTAAGTAGAAAAATCACAAAGATTCAGACACTGTGCAATGATAAATACAAACGTTAGTATACTATTTTCTAAAGCTATGTTAAATTTTTTGTTTGTTTGTTTGTTTCAATTGGTTCATAGGTACTGAATTACTGAATCCTGGCCTTCTGTATAGAGAAAATTCACAAGCTGGGCCTGAGAACACTATGATCTGAATATTTAGAAATTGAAAGGATGTAATTACAGACTCTCTGCAGTCTTGTTGAGTTTAAAACAAACACGCACACACATACACGCACACATTCAACCCTTTTTTCATCCTTAGGATGAAAAGATGTTTTTATTAATTTTATTAATTCCAATTGATTTCTGGCAAAATAAACTGTTCTAACTCAGAAAAAATAGGTTTTAATCTCTAAAAAGATTTAAATTCTTTTTCAGACCTGTAAGATATCTGGCAAAGTTTTCAATCTTTTAAAATCCCAAATTTACTTACTGCTGCTCTTAATAACCTACCTTTCTTTCCCCAGGAAATACTTATTCTAGGATCTTGATTCTGGCCATTAAAAAACCAGTTAAGCCTAATTTTACTACTGGGACATTGTAGGGGAAACATATATGGTATATTGCGAGTAAGACGTGCCACCGTTTTCTCTGTTGCTTTTCCCTCTGTGTACCAGCAGTCAGACTCCTTGCAGAACTATACCATTCAAGTTATTTCTCCTATACCTGATCATTAAATTACAGTAGTGGGGCAAATCCTATTCTCTTGTAACCACAAACACAAAAGGCTTAATGTAGGGAAATGAATGTGGCTAAGCTTGCAGGCAAGAGAGGGAGAAGCCCATAACATTTGAGCACCGTAAGCATTTGATCTGAGGGATTCTGTTCTCCAGTATGGAGTAGTTTTTGTTAATTGATTTATCACCTAGCCTCACTGCTCATAGGAAAAGCATGTGCTGCAGCTGCAAGGGTTGCTCATTCATGCTGCAGCCAGACACATCCCCAGTGCACAATCCATTTATTTAGCAGTGCTCTGAATTCAGCCTTTACGCGAAAACGCTTTGCATTCCTAAAAGAAATAGCATCATTTAAACTCATACTCTTTATCTTCCACAGGTCTGGAATGATTACCTACCTTAAGCTGCCTCTTGCCTGCACTCTGACCTTACATCCACTTTGCCAGGGCTGTTGCCACCGTTTCCAGCTCTCCAAGAAACCACCATATATATATATTTATTTTAAATCAAGCTGATCAAAAAATATTTTTCTTTCTTTTCTGTTCCCCACATGGTGCATCTCTTCCCCCTGCCCCAAGTGCTACTTATTTCAGATTCATCCTGACTACAGTTCCTGAACAGTGACAAACACACTTGTAAGAAATGTGGCCACCTTAAACTCATTAAAAAATACTGTCCATAGCCTACTGGACTAGAACCATCCTGCACACACTTACCAAATATTAATAGAAAAGCTACTTGATTTTTTAGATTTTTCTTCATATAAAACCATTTCTTGAATCAATTGAGGTACAGTTACAGCACATAACTGCTTTCTATTTGGACAGAGTAGCTGGAATTAAGATGTGGTAAGTCATTCACTGCATTTATCACTTGAAATACTGAACTTTTACATAGGAAGAGCATATACTTAATGCAACATCATAACATGACATTAAGCTGCGCACATTCAGAACCACACTTGTGAGCCAGTCAGTTACCTGATAATGTTCTGTAATTGTTTTACAAGGTGGAAAAAATCGTAAGAATGATTTTAGAAAGTACAGAAGCACATCCTTAAACTGACAACAGTGATTTATATCTGTCAATATGATTTCTAATTTAAATTAAAGACCAATTTGTTTGGTACTGCACTGTACTCAAAATTATTCTGCAGATGCTATATAAAAAATGTAGACTACTAAATGCCACAATTTTTTAATTACATACATGAATGCAAGCATAGTTAAAATTAATTGCCAAGAATAGTGGAATTGAAGTAATGCAGATTTTTCTCAAGAAAAATCACCATTTATCATGAGCGTGACAGACTTTTCATTAACCCAAACAAGCCCTGTGTTGTCTGTATCTATGGCAACTAATAAGAGTTACAAAGATAAAAGCTCCAATAAAAAAATAAATTGTTGTAAGTTGTTTACATCCTTTATTTCCTGGCTTGCCACACCCAAGCTATTACCAAATCACACCCCTCAAACACACACCAGTGCTAGTTTTTTGTATCAGTGAACTTCTATTTATAATTTAAGGGATATTTAAGATGTTCCAGACCAGAAAAAATCATTTAATTTATATATGAACTCTTTCTGCCATTTCATTTTGAGATTGCTTACATACATGAGCTATAGCTACTTCTTATCCCTTTCCATCTTGTCCTCTCCTTTTCCCCACTGCCTCTTCTCCCTTGCTGCTTCAATCCTACTTTCTTGTAACACACCAAGGCAACCGGTGACTGCCTTGAACTTGGCAGCTGCAAATCCCACAGGACAGCAAGGAAGGCAGCAGAGAGCAAACGAATTATTTTGTGCTCCACCTGTTCCTCGTGGGGCTACAGAGAGGTGGGCTACAATGGGGCTTTCCCGAGACCCCCATACAACACCCACTCCCAGCTGGCACTGAAGAGAAAATCAATTCACAGAAAATCAAATGCAGGAATTTGCAAAACCACCACGGTGCTGTGCTCTCTGTTAACCTGTAACCCAAGACCCACTGAAACAGTCAAGAGTCCATCTACTAACAGACTTCAGTGCACTTCAGATACGCACAGCTGATGGATATATAGCTTGCAGTATTTTAAATAACAGTGTTGGACTGTCAAGCTTAATTCAACTGTTGGAAGCTACCTAGCTTGAAATTACGGCTTAAGACGAAGAATCAGAGTAATTATTGGTTCAGTATGCAGACTTTGAAGCAATTCTGAATTTATGTCAGATGTGACGCAAGATTTGGGCCATGCGTCTCATGATTTTCATGATTGCCCTCTATGAGAAAACTCATGCTGTTGGAAAAGCAGATTAAAACCGGTTCAAAATAGAATACTGACCAAAGACTCAGTAGATCACTAGATAAATATACAACAATCTGCCAAAGAAACACGCTCTCACCATGATAGGGTAGAATTTAAAAAAAAATAGTCCCGTGCACAGAGACGGGAAATGAAGCCTCATTTCTGACAGATGTGTCACATTTCTCTGGTACTACTTACCATGATAAACCCGGATCCTCTACAGAGCGTTTATCACCTCTCACCTCCTCCACAAATATTCTCAGTCCACTGTTCTAACCTCCACCTATCACAAACTCCCTCTGCTTCCCAAACCTTCACCTTTCTCAAAACGGGCTCAGAACTACTCCACGGTTGGCTCTTTTCCCATCCTCATTTACCAGCTAGGCAAGCATCGTCCCACAGGGTGCCTGACCCACCAGGCTGCCTGTGCTCATCAGCCACCCAGTAGACATGGGACCCCCCCAAGGCAAACTTACCCCAAAGCTTGCTGAGCTCACACTGCAGCCTCTTCCTCGCTGGCAAGACCAGCACATCTCTCTTTCCTGTACCTAAGCCAACAGTTTACATGGAAGTTGTAGGGATTTAAAATCTCGAGCTCCCTCCTACCTCTGTCCCCTTTCTGCTACCCTCACCCCCAGATTTGATTAGCATTTCCCAAAAGGTTTAAAGGCTACTGGGAATGAGGCCTGAGAAAGACAGACACACCTTTTCTGAAATTTTCATGGACAAACTCCCCTACTGCTCAGAAAGTAAAAATGTCTTTGTGCATTAAATTATAGTAATTACAGCAGCAGGTGTTTGAAAATTAAACTGAGTAACTCTCAAAAGTGTGCTGTTCCTTGCTCGAGATAGAAGTGCTTTCACATAAGAAAGCACATGTAATACAAAATCTACACTTTTTTTATAATAATGATTTCTACTGTTGAACAATTAAATCAGTTTTTTCACAAATCTGTATACCTTCAGCTTTGAATTATAGAACCATGGAAATACAGCATGATATTCTTGTCAGGAAACACAAAGATAAGGGCAAATAGAAGACTGCATTTAATATTTTATCCATCCTTCCTTCACCAGAAAACAATTCAGTCCTGACATCTCTCCTTTGAACATAGTCTTGAACTGCGGCTATTGCTTCTCTGTGACCCAGACAGACAAGGCAATAATGATAAAAGATCTGCTGGTTTTCTTCCCAGGCTACATGGCACATCCTTGTGGCAGACTTGCACTTCAAGCCAAAGTCTGAAAGTGGGAATCATGCAGTAACAATTCAAAGCCAAGTTATCTATGGAGTAAAGAAGTACCAGGAATTTTGTCTCTCCAATCTCCATGCACTGAAGAGGAGTGGGAAGATAAGGTATCTATTAGTCTGCTCTTATGAATAAGAGGTCTTGGATCATAAGGAATATTCTGGAGATATTCTGCAGCAATGATGTTTACTTGCATAAAGTGCTATTAGATCTTTGGCTGAGAGGCTCTTTGTACATGAAAAACAGGTATAATATTATGCATGATTAGCTGTCCCACGTAATTCAGGGTTTAATTCAGCACCTACTGAGGCTAACAGTGATGATTTCACTGATTTAAATGAAAGCCGAAACATGCTTAAATGAGTATTCCCCTGAAGTACAGAAAAGTAAGTAATAACTGTTTGTCAGCACCTCAAAGATTAACAATGCTATATGAAATATAATTTTATCTACAAAAAGATTGTGCATCTTCATATGCACAGTATGGTGGCTTTACAAGTGTCTTTAGAAAGATTCATCACCAAAAGCTGTCATTTAGGCCTTCAGATCAGCAACATTTACTGGGAGGATTAGATACCATTATTTCTTTGGAAGCTAGTTATTTTCATTTGCAAACATTTTTATCCCGTACTATTTTTGTGCAACAGTTCCTACAGACTCCGTTTTGGCACACGTTCGCTTGCTACACCCTCTTGGATGCAAATGCATCTCATTTCCCCCGGGCACATAAATACACACCTCGCCCTGCAGACAAACATCAGAAAAACTGATTTGCACAAGTATTTACAAGTACTTCAAATACCAACACAATTGCAACATTTCAAAGACAGCATGCAGTAATTTTTATATTAAAAAATAATAAGAGGAAGGTAAATCATACTAAGACGTGGATACAGTGGAAATTTTTTCTTTAGATGTGATCACTTTAGTTTATAATTACATGATGTTATTTCAACCCAAAGAAATGGGCTGCCTTTACAAGTAGAATGCTTTATCTGTACCTGCTCTTTGCCTTTATTATGTTAAGCTAAGTCACATATGCAAGTACTATTATAATTGAAAACCTGCTTTGTAAAACAGCATCACACCAAAAACTTCCAGTTGAGAGAACTCAGCATCTATTACCAATCTGATCACCTATTCCTTCCTCTAAGAGAGTGTTCCCCCCACAAAATGAAAGAGAGCAGGGGCAAAAAGCAGGCTATGCGGCATTTCAGTGAGAAACAATTTGGGAAGAAGGGTAGTCTGCCCCAATGGAAATGCATAAAGCAGATGAAGTGTAAGGCAGCTATGGGCTATGACATTTACCTGTTCAAGGGACATGGGTGTTCAACTGCCCAGTCCTCAACAGGTCATTCTCAGGAAGAAACCAGACTGCAACTAATTTTAACTTCTTAATCAATTTATCCATGCAGATCTCTGAATAATTATTGCATTAATCTGAGAAAGAAAAACTCAAGCTTGTCCTGTGCAGAGAAAACAGCTCTCTGTTCTGTGAAGACTTTTCACCTTTCAAAGATCTTTCTGTATCCCTCACTCCTTACTTGGTATGTGATAAAAGCGGATGCCTTGTATCCTCTGACTTCTTGCAACACACTATTTGCTTGGTGGTGCAGGCTCCAGGTCTTTTCATTTACTTTGTTCATGGACCTGCTCTTCACTGCAGCTATAGATCTTGCCAACATCTTTATCCACAAACATCTCATACCTACCACAATTCACTGCCTTACTTGGACTTAAAAGCAATGACAATTTTACCTGATTAAGAACTCTAAGTTTGGGCTGCATTCTTGCTGTGGTAATTAAAAGTAGAATATTCTATTTATCCTGTTTCCATCATACACATTTATTTTCATTTTGCTTGGAATGTTTCTCCTCCCATGCTTTCCAAATGTTTAATCAAGTGCTGCTCCCTTTGAAATACTAATCCTGCCAAATTTTTTTTATTGTTATTTTTCAAGCATTGTGGTGCTTTTCCCTTCTCATCTTTCAATATTAGCATGGGGTTTTTTTTTTGTTTTTTTTTTTTTTTAAAGTACTTGCCCATCATATTGTACATCCCTATATTCTCTCTCACTGGGAGTCAAGAAACGTCAAACCAACTTTGGGAGAAGCCCTACAGCCCAACTTGCAGGATTCACATTTTCCTTGAATCATATTTGATTCCCATCTGAATTTTCTCTTGTGGTAATCCCTGATATTAGTTCAAAACTATCTCAGTTTTACATAGTGGGTGGCCCTTTCTTTTCTAACCTGTATGATTGTGACTTTCATTTAATGAGAAACTTAATAATTAAAATATTCTCAACACTTACCAATCTTTAGATACACATAACTGTAAAATTTAGTTGTTTAAATATCTAATTAAAATATACATAATTGCTATCCAGTAAAGGTTGCTTTTTTGGTCTATCTCTTACTGAAGACATGCTGAGCCGAACAACTGTAGGGGACAGGGTAACTGTGGGGGACTAGACTCATTCATAGCTGGTTTCGATGAAAAAAAAATCAGCACTAAAGTGCATCATGACACTTCATGTGCTAGCTATATCTCACCTATTTAAGGTGAGACACAGATATCATACAGCTGTTTCATATATTGCCAGTCCTCCTGTGGGAGAGGGGAAGAGTGGGAGACAGGGAGAAAAGTACCTAAATCTTAATGCTTGTGGGAAAAAGATAAGAAATCTTACAAATGCAAAATCTAAACACAAAATCACTTTCTCAGCTTAAGAGCATGAATTGCCCTCATTCATCTCAACTGACTTTCAGTTCTTAAGCCTAATTATGATGTATAATACCCAGACTTTAAAATAATTATATTTGCAACTGTTGGCCATCTTGCGCACTCTCAGCAATTGTGCAAGTGCCAATCAAGTGACTTTATGCACCACTTGCCAAAGAAAGGGCAAAAATAGCCACAGATCTACCAGCTCTTGGCACATTTTATTCCCATGTAAAATCTGCCTGTAGATTAGTTACTATCTATGAACAGTGGTATAAACCTTTCCCTATAATTGCCTGAGGCTCCTCTGTGGATTGAGGGTAGTATATGGCCCTAATTCGTACAACCAGCCCATTAAATAAAACAAAACAAAACCAAACCGGCAATGCAGTTATCTCTGGATTGAGTGGCAATAAAATTAAGCTCTAAATGCTAATACCTTCAGCTTGCAGAATAAACACATTGTCAGAGCACAGTCCAGCGTAAAGGAAATAAGACTTTAACATTTGTAAATAAGATGTGGAATACGGCTAACACTCCTTCTATTACTGCAAATATCATGGAATATAATTAAGGCCTGGTGCATTTCAGTCATTAGGGAGAGAGATAAGAGTTCAAAAGGGAGAAGTCGCTGAATCATTTAGCCACTCAGTTCTTGATTTCTTAACATTTTTGTTTCTTATAGTTAAGTCTCACTCTTGACTCTTTTTAATTTAGTAGTTTTGTTTGTTCAGAAAATATTTGAAAAACCTAAATCAGATTGGCACACACAGCTCTTGAAGAATGGCTCCAAAAAGGAAACAAGGTGGGTTTTCTGCCCTACAGACATCAGTAAGCTTATAGGAGCCCCCATTCAAATCGTTCTTTCACTTCCCCTTCTACATTATGAAGACAGTCCCTTGCACATCATGGTCACCATGTGCTGTTTATCATGCTGCTCTCTTTCTCAAGTCCTTTCCAAGTCCCTTGCCTCTCTCTCTCTTCCACACCAGGATCACTTCTCCAGGACTCAAAGCAGATACACTTCATGATGTGCGTGTCTCCACCACTTTTCATTGCTCTCTGTCCTCCAGATTGCAATCTACTCTGCCACCAAACTTTAAATTGCTTCAGCATATACACTTCCACTTTAAAAAAAAAAACCCCAAATGACTAACACCTGTTTCATTCTGCCCTCTAATCTCTTAACGTCAATCCAAGTTCTTCCTTTCCCTCCATTATCAGACAAAATAAGACACCAAGCCTTAAGTAAAAAGCAGATACGTTTAATTTATGAACACTATACTGGCAATTTAAACTTTGCTCTAGCATTTTAAAAACTCTGTAATCCCCTCTTAATTCATGAATTCCCAAATCCTTATCTTCCTCCAACCCAAAGTAAACAACCCTTTTAAAACATTCAACACAGCCATCAGAGAATAAACCCTGAATTTCAAACTAAGACATTTGAAAAAAAAACACTTACTTGTTTTTTTGTAAAGTTAACCCTTTCACACTCTCGCAATTATCCCAGATCCACCTCTTTTTATAAAGTGGGATTAAATGCATCACAAAAACTTTCAAGAAGATCCTTTAACCAACTGTATCTTGCTGTAACAAAATGACTGAGGAATCTGTATCAGTATGTAAAAAAAAAACCAACTCTTCAGTCTACAGATGATCATGGAGAAGACATCGTGATGTACAAAACCATTTTTTTTCAGAAGTTAAAGCTCTACTCTCAGCTATCTCTAACTTCTCATCTTTACTATCCTGGTAAGTTTGGATACCACTCAGACCACCTCAAGAGAAGAGGAATTAACAAGTAAGTATCACAACTATTGCCACCTTTCCTTTGTTAGAAAAAACTCATATATATATAGTTATTAATTATTTAAAATAAATTAAAAGCCAGATAGCTAAAATCAAAGGCTCCATTACGAACATTATATAATAGGAAATAAGTCTAAAGAGACACAAAATCACCTAATACCATAAATCATCTACTACCTATTGAATAGCTATTACTAAGAGGTCCCGACAGTTGACAATTATCAATGTATAAACTTACAAGGCTCTCATACCTAAATGCTCCCAAAAGAAAATAAACATGAATATTATATAAAAAAAGAGGGTTGCAACTACAGAAGAAAAACCTTTCCCAAAGTACTAGCCGAAAACAGGCTTGTGATGGGATTTTTTTTTGGCAAAGTTAAACAAAAGGCAGTGGAGTGTAGTATATTCGCTGTGTTTGGAAGGGAGCTTGCACAACCAATCATCAACAACGTGAGAACTTGAACAGATGACGGAAGAGGGCAACTGAGCAGACATACGCCAACGTACACATGCACGCACACTGAAGAGGATTACTAAATTAATTAGAGAGGCAAGTGAAAAAACAACGTGGAATTCAGAATGCGCTCAGTTGTATGGAATGACGCTACTGGCCTATTTTTACCATTGGC
>VYZV01042129.1:88826-93826 GCA_013401275.1 Pandion haliaetus
TTCAAAACTACAGGCTTTTTTTTTTTTTTTTTAAAGTTAGTAAGACAAATCAGTAACCAGAACATTCTTTAGTCTGAAAAATACTGCTCAAAATCCTGCCATATTCTTTACATACTCACCTATAAACTACTTTGTTTCTATCACACTCTTATTTAGAAAAGTGCATCCACCTTNCTTCAGGTTTTTAGCAAAGCCCCCCACAGTGTTAGACTCAGTCTCTGCCTAACCAACTCACATGACGAAGCAGGCTGGGTCTAATTTGGTTTTTGCACAAACAGCAACATTACTGTAACACCGTACCATCTTGCTACTCTGTGTACCCCTAAAAACTAAACAGTAGCATCATACTGAAAAATAAAATGTTAATTTTATGGCAATAAACCTAAGTTCTCCCCAGAGTTCAGAAAACTGGACAGATTCTGTAAATCAAGAGAGGACATTTGAAACTTCTATTATTATTGGGGTTTTTTTTGTTGTTTGGGTTGTTTTTTTGGTAGTGGGTTGTTTGGTTTGTTTTTCTTTTTTTTTTTTTTTTTTTTTTAGACTTGCATCCCATGTCATCAAGTCCTATTTCATATAGATGTTGGAGTTCAAAAGTCTAAGCTTTAATTCTAGGGATTGCCAGAACAGCTCATCTGGCAGACTGCTTTCAAATTTAGACTGCCTTGTTTACAAAAACGCAAAGAATAGCTACACAGTAATTAAAATCCATGAAAGACCGTGGCTTTGGTGTAATTTATACATACCCATACAAAACTACTACATATACATAGACATATGGAAAACATAAATATATATGTAATAAATACTAATGATAGCCACAAGAACATATGCACCTCTAGTTTTTGTTATATGTAAATAAAGCATTAGCACTTGACAGTACTAGTTCTTATGGATGATGAAATTGAAGAAAGAATCAAATATGGTTATCACCAATTACTATTTTACAATACCTAGATTCAACTCAAAATATTAAATCATAACAGCTCAGTAAACTTCTCTGACTCATTATCAACTGAACCAGACTGTAATGCCTACACAATGAAAATGACATTTGTAAAATAATACCTTTGTAAAATGATTCAACTTTTAAAGTTAGTATAAAACCTTCTCATTAAAAGTATTCATATCTTCTCCATTTTGAAATACCGTATCATTTCTATAAACACTGCCTCCCTTCTGATCTCTGTTTAGTATCTGAACAAAAGGGGAATTCGATTTTTCAAATGTGTGAAGAAATCAGTTCATGAGATATAATTTTGCTTTTTCACACATGAGTAGTTTAAATATGTTATTCAATGTTATCTTGAGGCACAAACATAAGGCATGTAGGTTAGAGAAGTCAAAACTACGTACTAGTCTGCTACCTCAAATGTCCTTCAAAATATGCAACTGAAGGATATCATGGAAACTACCGTTTAATTAAAGAATATTGACTTTAGTTGTAATCAGAGTCCTATTACGCAAACAGCATATAGTGACTACACAAATATACAGAATCCCTGAATACATCTATATAATTCCATACATGTTTTCCAACTACACAAAAACATCTATATTTTATAGCTCTACTTGAGGGAAGAGAGAAGTACTTATTTTCTTTCAGAGTTTATACTAAAACAGCCTCTTCCTTTCCTGGTCAACACAAGAGAAATAAAAGCTTTAATGGATAACAACTAGAGTTTACAATTCACTTTTCCTCTCCAAATACATGATGACATTAGCTCCCCTGCACCCCCCCTTTTCTTTTGCATTCAAGTATTTCCACCTCTGCATAAAAATGACTTTTATTATGCAGTTCCGCAGACTTTCCTAGGTTGGCACCCCAGGAGCATAATCCTGATTCACAAAACAAAAACATCTAATTACCCCAGCTGCATAATTCATTGGTCCATAAATAAAAGTTGGCCAACCCATGATCTTATCTGACAGACTCTAGGGAACATGTGTGGGAATCTCACTATGGGACAAACATCGGCCAGGGCTGGCGGCAGCCGCTGGGCTTTGCAACCACAGGTCAAGTGCTCTGCTTGGGTGTCTTGGTCTCCCCAGGGAGAACAAGGGCAAAGGAGAGGATGCCATCTTGCAGCCTGGAACTTGTACACTTGCAGGCAGCTAGTCCAGTCTTCGGTCGCTCAGTCTGTTTGCAGGTGAGTCATTTAACAAGAGGTTTCTATCCGAGCTGTGATCCTCCACAGCCTCACACACTGCAATGAGCCACGTGCACTTTGTGATTAACTGAACTGCAGTAGTAATGAGCAAGAGAAAACACTTGAATTGGCAATACTCTAAGTATATACTACAGGTTTGCTTCAATCGCATTGAGACGCAAGACTGTAATTTGAAAATCAGACATTGCTCAGATGACAAAAACGAAACACACTTATTGAGTATTCCTTACTTTGCATCTATTTTTCCTACAATGCTGATGAAAAGCTACACACATTCACACTATTCTGGCAATGTTTCCAACAGAAACAGAAACCTTTTAGACAGCGTCTATAGAGAATTTCTGCAGGTCCTTTTATTATTGCTTGTTTGTTTTAATTTACCAGAGTTGCTCTTAAGTTCCATCTAACCTTTGAAAAACAGCATCTTGTTTGTTTTCATGATCAAATATCTGCAATTCACTAAATTACAAATAAAGATGAGACCTGGGCCACACTTGGTGCCAGCTAGCAAAACACCTTATGGTCTCACATGAATTTCAAATGGAAGGAAATGATTTTTAAAAGAACCATGCATTGGGTTCTAACGTGTAACATTTTACCACACAATAAAGACTAAGCCGGAAAACATTTCAGTTCTCAACAATGTTTTCATTCTGCATTATAACAAACATGAGTGGCAGAGAGACTCGTCGACCCAGTGGCTAAGGCACTATTCATCTTTCATCTCCCAGATCTGGGCTGTGAACACTCAGCAATAGACTCACTTTCTCACTAGAAATGTCATCTTGGAGCTGAGAAACCTTCTTGACAAATATGTTTTTGAAACGGATGTATTTTTGCTAAACATTTTGTCTTTGACAAAAATATATTTTGACAGAGAAAGTTTCATTGCAAATTTTTTTCACCAGCTCTAATAACAAGAAGTTAAGACTTTTAGGGCCTGAGTGGGGAAAGTTGCTCAGCCTATGCCTTACTGATTGAGATGAAGTCTCCCTGGCTAGAGCAATGACTATTGCTGTAACTACAGTAATGGAAATATGTGTCAATTATCCATTGCTCTCCTGATTTACCTGTGTTTACCCTAAAATAGTAAGCTACAGCTCCCCCCTCACTGTGGCATTCAGAGCAAGGCTAAGAATGGGACCTAAACCTGTCTCATCCTCCTCAGCTGGTCTTCACAGCTACGTCTGAATGACTACTTCATGTACGTTAGTAGTAATTAACAACAGAAATGTTTAGAATAAACAAGTAAGGACAGGGCATTTGAAAAAGAGTTAACAGATGTCCTTAACTTTGCTGCTGGCCTAATAACATTGCTGCAGTAATTTATTTGATGTGGAGTTTATTTAGTTGCTGCAAACATATAGGGTTATAATAATCATAAGCAGGTCGCATTAAGCACAATACATCTTGGATGTGTAACATAGTGTTAAAAATAATCCCAGAAACAGTATGCCTCAAAGATATTATATGTGCAATATCTTCTACCATCTGATTGTGAAAAGCTAGCCAGAAAGCACATTTCAGACTTAAAAAATGATTTAAAAGAATTTACAAAACCCAAGACTTCTTTTACAGATAATTTTGCCTATATTTTGGGATAGCAAACACTCAATTCACACATCAAATCCTGGCATACTTTGGTAAGCTATCAGCACAGCAGTGCTGCCTTTTTTTCCTTTGAAAAATGAAAGAATTAAATTCAAAACAAACAACTTCAATTTAACACCAAACTACAGGATAACCAATCTTAAAAATGTCAAATTGTAATGGATCTTAATACCCATATAAAACACAAAAATAGTGGCATTGTTCCTTGGTAATGCATAGCAACCTTACAGAATTTCAGTGAAGGAGAAAGAAGGGAAAAACACCTTATTACTTCTAACTCCTGCGAGCCATTTTGGTCTCCAAAGGTTTTAGACCGCCTCAGGCCATGTGTCTGCAGTGTTTCGGGAAATGACTTGCCTTCGCACGAACACTGCTATGTTCTGCAGCACTGCTGCCCCCCAGCATCCCCGCTCAATTTCTATTTAACTCTTCCTTACCTGTATCAGCCTTTTTCCCCCTTTTTTGCAGCAAGATTTCAGAAAGGTTTTGCTTAGAAAACCCCCACAAAAACACAAACCAAACCCCCCTCTGCTTTTTCTGACAAGTTTTCTCAGAAACAAATAGGACCAGAGTTTACCTCTCTATAAATCTTTAAGAGAAAAAGGAAATCAATTTTAAACTAAAATGTTTTGGGAAAAAATAAATAGTTTAGGTAGCAATCATCATGGAGCTTTGAAGTTTGATATTGCTCAAACGTTCGTCTGTTTTACCTCCATTAACAAAGACTACTTAGAAAACAAAAAATCATCAACATCCCATAGAGAAGAACGGCACTACTAAAATTCTTCACCTATCACTCTATTTAGATTTTTAATTACACTCCCAGCACCACATTACAGGCTACGATTAAGTCCCTGGATAAGGCCTCATAACTATTAACTAATTTGTCTTAGCAGCAGTGTATTAAAAGTAATTGGGAATAACCCATCTAATATAGAGGGAAGGAGAAAGATTTAATCCTCCATATAATTTTTTAAACTCACTTAGCAGAAATGTTTTGTGTTTTCCTCTATTTTCTGTAAAGATTCAAGGCTATGCACTGCAAGCTATTTTGCTTGATAGCTTTTTTAAAAACCTCTAGAAAATTCTTAGCCAAGGTCACTGCTGATTGCCTCAAAATATGACAGTGTATGAGGCTACTAAAATATTCTGTTCATCTCAGAGGTTGAGTAAGCAGCTCTAACTAAGAGGAAAATCAATATAATACTTCACAGTGAG
>VYZV01042129.1:98826-103968 GCA_013401275.1 Pandion haliaetus
AAAACAGTGTCTGTAGCACTAAATAGCCACAAAAATGTAAAAACTCTCTTTGGAGAGAAACAGGTTAGAACAAAAAAGTGCCCATATCGTTTACAAGGGTCCACAGCGATACCAATTACTAATGCAGAAGGAAAGTGAAGCAGCTACCAGCAAGTGTTTTTCTTTTCTCTAGCTTGTTATATTTTCTTTTAAGGGATCACATTATGAATCTGGCATCTTCTTATTTTTGCCACAAAGGCTTTACCTCCTTTTATACCATTTGCTGATCTCTCGCAGATTCTTTAGTAACATGGTGTGACATGGAAATCAACTCAGAGGCTTTACCAAGGCTTCTGGGCTGGATTTGGGGCTGGTTTTTTTGTCACTCAGTGACTTACAAGACATAGAAGTATGTATTTCAAAGTATGATCCACCCATTATGAAAATCAGCATCTTAGCTTTGCACTCGTTTTATTGCTAGCAAATCTGTTTTCTCTCAGAACTGATACTGCAATGGGAGACCTTTTTTTCTGACAGAAAACTATTATCAGTATCCCCTTAAATATATAGCGAGAATTAAAATAAGGCTCCTCAAATAATTTTGAACTGATCTACGTCTCTAAAGCATAAATCTGTTTGAGATTAATATTTTGGGATAGTTACAAATCCAGCTTTCCTTTCAAAATGGTAATTCAGGCCTATTATTTAAATGTCTCTAAAACACCCAAACTAATAGGAACATTTTACGAGTGCACAGACAAGTTAAAAGAATCTGTCTGCTTTAGCTATGTTTAAGTGAATCTGCAAAACAGAGGAAGTTACATAGCAGCGAAATATTTTTTTTTCTGCCAAATCATATTTGTAGACCTGGATACTAACTCCCAGACACACTGTGCAAAGAAAAATGGGAACAACAGACTGAAGTTGGGATTGATTTACTTCATTAGCTGGGATTACAAGTTTAACTTACAAACCAGAGGTCAAAATTTCTCATTAACAAGGGGGCCATGAATTGCTGCAGGGCTTGGTTCAAGAGGAGACCACTCTTATTACTAACTACACATTTCAATCTGTCTTTGATGTTCTCCTTCTACCCTCCTCCCTTTTATTTTTTGGCAGAGGAGTTGATTTTAATTGTAGCTATACAACACAGCTCAGTTTGCCTGAGAGCCAGCCTCCACATCTGCAGTGAGTGCAGTTCTAGTGATATTGGGTGCAGTCCATAGCTCAGGGCTAATTTTAATGGCTCCCCTTTTCATACAAGGCTCAGATTGTTTTCCACGTGATTCCTGTTAATTTAGCTGCAGGAAAGGGCATCAGTTTTCCTTGTGAGTTTCTGATCCATACTTCTAAACTAGGTGAAATGTATTAAAGAAGAGAAATGATCACAAAATGAGAGATTCAATTTTCTACTACCTCCTTAAACTGATAAAGCAAGTAATCCCACTATTTTAATACCCAAAAGAGAAATACAAGGTCTAAATGGTATTTTTCTTCTGTCTGTATTTTGATAAGCCTTTAATTTGTGAAATGCTGTACAGAAGCTCTTGAAATCTCTAACAATGCTAAGGGTTAAAAAAGGAATGCTTACACATCTGTATATTGCACATTTTCAAAATCTACAGACTCAAACTAAGATTTCACAGTACATTTCTCAGAACAAGTAAGAGTTGTGTGCATTATGGCAGCAGATGGTGTAGTACACCATCAAATAATGTTTAATGCGTATTTTCTATTTGTGATGAACAGAACTAAAATAACTGTAAATAGTCAAAGGTAGAGTATTCAAACAGCTAAAAAGTGCTTATTCTACAGGATGTACTACAGTTTTTAAAAGAAAACATGCCACTGATACTGGTTAAACAGCTGAAATTTTCATGTATTACGTATAGTTAAAATCATAATCAATTTTGCCTCAGCGAAGTTATACTCTGTACAATTGTAACTGCCTTTAAGCACTACAAAATTTTAGAACCCTGGAAAATTGAGCACAGTCAATTTTTAAAAGTGAAAAATGACGCAGAAATAATTTTAACAGAAATATAGTATGATGATAACATTTTTTCATAACATAATTTATATGTAGAAAAACAATTGCTGAGAGCAATGGTTACCAAAATAATTTTTCACAGATATACAGTATCTTGTCTTTGTTTACATACACCTATTTTAACTACAAAGAGATACCATCTCCAGCTTCATACCTATTTATTACTAGTAATGAAAGACGACTTTGCACATGGTAAATTCATACAGGTTTATGATGCAAAACCCTAAGGTGAAAAGGCAGGAACAATCAGGTGAGCAATTTTAATTTAGGACCAATACAAATTTCTATGTATTCCAATAGACAAAAATCTCCTGTATATTATGCAGATCTATTCTGTGCTTCCCATTTTCTGTTGGGCCAGTCTTCACTTCAGATGTAACACTGGAGGGTAGCATATATTAAATCACTTTCTTTTACTTGTTTATATTAACAGTTGCTGTTAATACTCCATTTTCCAAGCTTTTCCAGTTGCCAGTCAGTGTTAAAACATTAAAAGGTATGCTTTTAATTCACACTCAGAGCTGAATATTAACTTTTTCTGATAGCCAAGTCAGTTCCCTTTTGTGCAAGTCTTCAATTACTAGTTTGTAACTACTCTGCCTGCTGGAACTTTAAAAGACCCTTTGTTTGCTTCTGGAACCAAGATTCAGGGCAATATAAGGCGAGGCAGGCTTGGTCAGCTATCGGTTTCATTCCTGTTGGCAGCACAGGTCACGTCACTGGCCACAAATTCCAGTCACCTTTACAAAATCTGCTAAAGCGTCAGTAACGTCTTATCAACACGGGGTGCAATGGCTACCTTCAACTTTCAACAGGGGGTTATCTTAACAACTAGACGTCTTTAAAAGGTCATTATTGCAGTCTAATTTCAAACTGGCACCAAAATGAAGGGTTGTCTTTGTGTAGGATTAATTTAAAAACCTCAGGATTTGATGTCAGTGGGAAATAACCAGCGTGGGACTCATAATGCTGCCTTCTCCTGCTTCTGGCCAGCACCTAGGGCTAATTTCTTAGGAGATGAAAACTATGACAAGCCCTTCAGTTAAGCTGAAAGCAGGCAGCAGTCCAGTAACACCCACAGGCCTCAGAGGCATCCTGTGACCCCCTTAGAAAAGTCACATTCACTTTGCTCTTGAGAAAGGAAAAATAATGCTGGAGGCATTTTGTTTTAAACCATGTGAAATAAGGAAATGTGAGGATGTGAAAATGAAGTGAAAAAAGTTAGAATTCATTTCCTCCCTTTGCAATGGCTTAGAAGCAAAACTGGTTCATTTTGAAAGTGTGTGTAAAAATCTGATACATTCACCAGTAGGCAGTGACTACAAAATGCTTAAGGTAAAATATGTAAATATGTAAAATAATCTCTTGAAAACCATCTCCTTTTGTGCTTGAAAGCATTTTGTAAAAGCATCTTTATTTCTCCGTAGCATTAACAGACAGTCAGAAAGAAAAGTTACTTCTTGTCAAAACAAAAAATAACAACAAAATTCAAGGTACTAGAAAAATATTTTTAAACAAATCTGCAGAGTAGTGAAAGGGAAGAAAATTAATGTGTAAGTTCCTTGGATGACTTCTGCCCTTTTAATATTAATCTGAATAATAATACAGGAACATGTAAATTACAGTTTCAAAATTTTAAACAGTGTTATTTTAACTATCATAGACTTACGGCAAACCTTATCTGCCAAATCTTCACTCTCATTTCATTCTAAAACTGTGCCTCACTTTTTTACTCCTATTATGCCTTTTAACTTAAGATGGGCTTTTTATCTCCCAGCTAAGCAGATCCAACCTCATTTCCTCGTTTATATTAAAGGGGTCTACACAAATGTACATTCAGCCTGTTTATTACTTGCCACAGACCGCTAATCTTATTCCAAAATATTCTCATTAATAAAAGGTTACACTTTGAGGACCCATTAGAATGCTCAAATTAAGAGTACATGAATACTTAAAACTTTTATTCTTTGTCCTAAATTCTCGAGCTGTATTATCATATTATCAACTATTTAATCAAAACCAGTTAACAGAGAATTCATTAACATTAACACAATTTTCAAAAAATGTTTCACAACTGAGGTCTCCATTCTGGGAAATGAACTCCAGCATTAAAAAAAATTTGCCTTAATTTTTTTTCCTTATTTGAAGAAAGAGGAAATTAGGTAAGGAAAGCTAAAGTAAGGAACATGTAAGGAAGAAAACAGGAAACAAAGGCAAAAGATGGGGATCTTGAGTTACTGCAACACACAGCTACAGAATGATCCTTCTAGTGTAAGACTACTGGGAGTTGGCTGGAAAAAATTCAGATGGCATCAGACTCCAATAAGGTAATACAACTACATAAATACCTACACTAAAATGGAAATAATGATAAATTGGAATTATTTTGAGACATGGCAGAATTTATTTCAAATTGAACATTTTTCAACAACAGTAACAACAAATAATAAAATAAATTATTTGCAGCATCACATCTGAGCCCCACAACCAGGCTACCCCACTTATTCATTTATGGAGAGCCAGCCATATTTACTATGTTGTAGAAAACTTCTTTACTACCACCCCAGAATCTTAACACAACACTATGAGAAGTTGAAAGGAAATCTGCTAAGTTGATAATGCCAAAGAATGACATATCCAAAGCCTCCACTGTTCTCTTTTCCACAGCGTTGCGGTTAAATGGATAAACAGTAGGAATGGCAAAATGATGGTCTGTATCTGTAGGAAAAGGAATCAAAACACTCCGCTCGATTTTCCTCCCTGTTAGCCACCCAAAGCCTTAATTTTTCAGTAAACTGAGGATGGAATGATGCATCTTAACATGCTTTTAATATGCAGACAAACTATTAATCTTAGAAGGTATGATTGTGCCAAATTTTTAAGTCTGAAGTCCTTGCTTGAAGTATTTAAATAAATTGGCTTTTTTTTTCCTACCTAAGACAGCTATAGTTAACGGGTCAAAACATAATTTGCCTGTCCTGTTTGAACTCACAGACATTTGTACAAGTGTCACAATCATTCATGTGACACTTGTCTGCTTTATTATTCCATGCCAAAAATAAGTAAGTGTTTACAAGATTTGTTTCTCTGAAGCATATAGAGTACGTATAAGA
>VYZV01042130.1:2986-36860 GCA_013401275.1 Pandion haliaetus
GTCTTGTCAGTGACAAAATTGTTGAGCTTTTTTGTGCCTTGTACTGCTTATTCAATAAAGTCTGTAGAGAGATAGACCTTAGTATCTGCATTTAGTTTGTGATCATGAATACCAGCAGCAAGCAAAAATTGAGCACTGTAATCCAAAACTACAGCAAGTCAGCACCATTCCATTACACTTAATACAGCCCTGTCATTTTATACTAATTGGAGCTTAGGTCATTTATGTAACTCCATAGATTTTTAAAAAAGTATATATATACACACACACACACATAGTTGTTTAGAAAGACAACAAACACACACTTTAGATTTAGGAAAAACATAAAACTGAAAAATAGAGTAATGAACCTGCTTTTGTGTGCTGGTTAATAAAAAGGGTCACACCAGAAGTTGACAAGTCAGGATTAGGCTACTTGAAAAGCAGCTGGCTATACCTATATCACCAGCAGTTGAGGGTTTGAATCAAGGCCAGCTCGTGATTTCACATTTTTTATTTTAAATTGTTTTCACACCTTCTGCTGTACATCTTCAAGACTCACAGCCCAAAACTTGCATAAATCTGGTTGAAATAATAAGACCTCAGAAGGAGAAAAGTGTAACACCCATTTCATTACTTGTTATTTGCATCCAAATAGCATGGGGGCATTTTTTTAAGACTGGCTATCTACTGGTGAGGCACTTCATAACCACATTCAAAAGTTTGCTAGCTCAGGGCTTTAATCAGAAAGTTAAGCATTTTTAATTTAACACACTAAAAATCAGTGACATCTGGACATGCTTTAGTCCTGAGCACACATACAGTTACAGCAGAAAAACAGATCTTCATAGGCATAGCTCTTGGACAACAAATCGACATAAAGCATAGGAGAAAATAAGCAGATATTTTGAAGATGGAAACAACATAAAGAACTATAAATCAGTACTGTATCAGGGTAGTATTTGTCACATATCCTTATCTTCACACATCTTTATTCTTCTTAGAAAATTCACTGGGGAACACCCAATCACAGGCAAGCAGCAGTGTCACTATGTACATTGATACCGCATTTCTTTCCGCCACACAGCAGAGCTGATAACTCACTCAGCCCAGGAAAGAAGAGGCAGTCATTTTTGTTGATTTCCTCTTGCCTTGCAGAAACATTTGGACTCACAGCACTAGAAACAACTCATAGTTACAGCTACAAGCCTGGTGCATTAGAAAAAATGCCTCTATAGCTTTCCTCCCCTCTCTTTCAGCTTGTGAGCCTTGATCAAAAGCTCTCCAATGGTTCAGTCTTGGCAGAAAATACTCTACTAGAGCATTTTGTAGTGGCCCAATGTTCATACGTTATTTAGGTTAAAATAAAGTGTTATGATTTGATAATCCTTAAGACCTACAGCAACTTACAAAACCAAAACATTTGTAAGAGCAAGTATCCTTAGCACATGTGAGAATGAAACCCCAACCTTTACTCACTGGCAACTGGGGAACACATTGTACGTCATCATATATAGCAAATAAGTAAGTCAAAGCTGCTGCTTCATAAAAACATTTTTGCTCTTTTTTTACAGCAGACAATATTGAGTGATACAATAGGTATTACCATCAGGAAAATCATTATCAGTCACTAGAAATCTTGATGCAGCTTGCAAAAGACAGTAGAGGAAACACTATGTGCTTTCTGTAAAAGAGACAAGAATTTTAGCCAGCTAGCCTGGTACTTTCAAATACCCAGATTACCTTAGAGATTCTTTTCTTTAACACAACCTTCTCGCAGCTCAACTTAGCCACAGAACCTTTCCCAAGAAAAAACATTTAGGGAGACACACGTAGCCTCCTAAGTACCTGCAGCAAAACAGAAAGATGGACCGAGAGGTGGCTCAGTGCCTGATCCAGCACTGTTTAATGGCTCCTGCCACTGCCTTCCAAAGGACTAGGAGTTCAAAAGAGTAGGGATTAGGTGTTTTCCTCAAATTCTCTCTCTCTTCTAATTTCCCCACATCATCTTTGGCTATTTCATTCTCCTTAGAAGCCTAAAAAAGCCCAGGTAGCTGTTACATATCCACCTAAGAGGCTTAGGAGCAGAATTTCAACAACTAGAGTTTTGTATTAAATTTACAGAAACACTTCACAGCAGAAAACAAACATACTCTTTTTCCTTTACTTACATTTTCATTCATTTTTCCCCACATCCAAGCTTTATAATAGCCCCACTTTATACACCACTAGTAGGCCACCTCCAGGACAGGACTATTCCCAGGGTAAACTACAGCTGATTTTAATAGATACAGGACTGACAGCTGAGATTAGCAGCAGTTGACGGCAGTAGCTCATCAACTGCTGAGAGTTACCCATGGGGTGAAGAGGAGACCATCATGGGAGGAAATATATTTTAATACAATTCTTCATCCAGATTTAAAATAAATATATAAAATTTACCTCACATGCATCCTCTTTTCCACCCCCAAAAAGCACTGATCTATTTTAAAAGCAGTCAGCAGGCGTCAGTATGTTCTTGGGGTTAAGAGGCCATACTGGGAAGTAGCAAGCTGCCCTTTTCAGCTCCCCTGTCTGACTGTGGTTTGGGTGGGGCAAGGTGTTGCAGAGGTGCAACATACCTCTACTTCAGTTTGCTCACCTGTAAAACTCAGCAAAGCTTGTTTCCCATCATTCTGCACACCAGGCATTGCTCTTCATGGGAACAGGCCAAATTCTGCCCTCCACATTGCTACTATAAATTCAGAGTAATTCCCTTGGCTTCAATAGGTTTATTTGCTCTTTGTCCTTGTTAAACAATGTAAACTACAGTGTTGTGCATCTGCTGTCCGTAAACACAAGAACTGTCTTGTTGCTGACTTAATTAGGAATGTTCTCTATTGCAGCCTAATGCTCGTTTTAATCCTAGAAGAAATAGAATGGGGTTTTTTTCCCTTATATTTAAGGAAGAGGGATTTAATGAAGCACAGGACTGGATATTTTCGCAAAGTACATGCACATTCAGCTCTTTTTCTTGGTTAGGAACATGCCATTGGCATGGAAAAGACCCAAGTAATAGCTTTTGGAAGAGCATGGTCTTCAGCAAGAACAGAACAAACTTTCTGCTCAATTGTCTCTGTTTTGCAGTATTGAAAGTTTGAAGTAGGCTCATTACATGTTTCACCAGAGCCAAACCTGGTCCCCGTTAGTTGCTTTGCATGGATTAAGTGGTTAACTATGTTTTGAGAATGTTGGGTTAGATAGTTTGTGGGAACACCATCTGTTTCCTTCACTACGTAAACAAAGAAAATTGCTGGTTTGAAATGCAGGATTATTTAAACTCGGATGACCACAGGCATTCTTAAAAGAGGAGAGGTAAAAGGAGAAAGAATCCTCATGAGGTCTGAAGTTCAGTGACATTTGTTAGGAAATAAATTCCTAAGTACCAGGCAGGGCTGCTATCCTTGTTCCAGATGTGGGAGAAGGGGGAATTTTTCTTTTGCAGCTACCTCCTTCCTTCTGAAATCCATCTTCAAAACTAAACTGCCATCAAACATTCAAAACCATAAGAAATGGTTCAACAATGTGTTGAAAGGGCTGAGCATCCCATTCAGAAGCAGCAAGTTAATTTAATATATTTATGAGCGAATATCCAAAATCAAAAGTTACTTCTGAAAATACTGGGTTTGCTACCTTTCTTGCTTAACCTACCCAGCTACTTCCCTCTTCCTCATACAGAACAAGCAGTGCCACCACATGTCCTGGCTTCCCATGTGAGGTCATGTCTTGGGGACATGAGAGTCAGAACAAATGTTACACATTTTCACTTTGTCAAGCAGCATGGGTATTCTTTTAATTACTGTTACAAAATGTTCACTCAGGCTATGTTTTGGTGGTGAGCTCCTTCTGTTCTGAATTGACTGGGAACAAGCAGTCCAGAGGCACGTTTAACCTAATGAAAAGTGCTGGAAGGAGAGTGGTGGAACAACAGGAAACGTTCTTGTACTCAGTGCAGACCAGATCAGCATTTGTAGAGGATTTTATGATGAACTTGCTCAGAACATGTTGTTACTGGATAATAATCCTCCACACAGGAAAACATACCTGAGTCACTGGGAGAAAAAGTTGTCTTTCATGTTATCAACAAACCTTGGTTGTTGGTGGGTGTTGCTGGGTTTCTTAAAGTCGTATTTTCTGTCTTTTGTATAGCTTTTTCAGAAGCCTAAAAAGGAGCAGACATAAAAGCCTCTGATGCTTTTTTATTTGGAAAATAAATGCCACCTTAAGTAGAGTGCACTGCTAAGCACAGCACCGCAGACAGCTCAGGTCTTCTGTCCGCAGTCACCCATGCAGGTGGGCTGTACTCGTGAATACCCAGAATCAGGCACTTTATGTTTTAACCTCTCCCTTCCTTTGTCAGCAGCAGGAAGCACCCAGAGCAGGGGTTTGTTTCACCCAAATAAAGGAGTGACCCTGCTTGATCACTACTTCGGGTTAGTCAAGTCTGGGAAAGAGTGAAAGTGTCAAGATACATGATAAAAGCTCCTGCAGCACTGAATGAAACCGGCTTCCTTCATCTAGCCAGTCTAGCTGTAGTGTAGTTATTTAGGATTGTATCACAGCACAGTATAAAAACATCAGCCTTGTAGTACTGTAAGCCTTTCATGTAGCATCTGGTATGTCAGCCTTTTTTGAAAAATGGGGAAGGTCTCTAAGAATTGAGCTACAAGAGTAACTGCAGCTGCATGATATTCTTGTATGCAGAGTGAGGGAGGATCTCCCTGTAAATACCGGGCATGAGCACATCTTGTCTTCCACGTCTGTTCCAGGCTCCACGGTGTAAGGATATCATCTGCTTTGCCACCAGGGCTTCTTTTTACAAAAGCAAAATATCACGCTTACCTATAACAACAAGAGCAAGTGGTTTTACTTGTGTGCGCCTAGGGACATGGTTTAGTGGTGGACTTGGCAGTTTACAGTTGGATTCGATGATCTTAAAAGCCTTTTCCAGCCCTCTATGATTCTATGCCTTATTACCTGTGCTGCTTGGATCAGGTCCCTTTTTTATGTTAGAATCATAGAATGGTTTGGGTTGGAAGGGACCTTAAAAATCATCTAGTTCCAACCCCCCTGCTATGGGCAGGGACACCTTCTGCTAGACCAGGTTGCTCAAAGCCCCATCCAACCTGGCCTTGAACACTTCCAGAGATGGGGCATCCACAGCTTCTCTGGGCAACCTGTGCCAGTGTCCCATCACCCTCACAGTAAAGAATTTCTTCCTTGTATCTAATGTAAATCTACCCTCTTTCAGTTTAAAACCATTACCCCTCCTCCTATCACAACACTCCCTCTTAAAGAGTCCCTCCCCATCTTTCCTCCAGTCTCCCCGGAGCTTTCTCTTCTCCAGGCTGAACAACCTCAACTCTCTCAGCTTTTCCTCACAGGGGAGGTGCTCCAGCCCCCTGATCATCTTTGTGGCCCCCCGTCTTTCTTACTCTGGGAGCCCCAGAGCTGAACACAGTACTCCAGGTGGGGTCTTAGGAGAGCAGAGTAAGAGGGGCAGAATCACCTCCCCCGACCTGCTGGTCACGCTTCTTTTGATGCAGCCCAGGATGCGATTGGCTTTCTGGGCTGCAAGCACACATTGCTGGCTCATACTCAGTTTTTCATCCATTAATACCCCAAGTCCTTCTCCACAGGGCTGCTCTTGATGCACTCATTGCCCAACCTGTATTTGTGCTTGGGATTGCCCTGACCCATGTGTAGGACCTTGTACTTGGCCTTGTTGAACTTCACGAGGTTTGCACAGGCCCAGCTCTCAAGGTCCCTCTGGGTGGCATCCCTTCCTTCCAGGGCATAGACTGCACCACACAGCTTGGTGTCGTCAGCAAACTTGCTGAGGGTACACTCAATCCCGCTGTCCATGTTGCCAACAAAGATGTTAAACAGCGCTGGTCCCAATACTGACCCCTGAGGAATGCCATTCGTCACTGGTCTCCACTTGGACATCCATCAAATCCACGTCTCTCCAATTTAGAGACAAGGATGTCATGCAGGACAGTGTCAAATGCTTTGCACAAGTCCAGGTAGATGACGTCCAGTGCTCTTCCCTTATCCACCAATGCTGTAACCCTGTCATAGAAGGCAACCAAATTTGTCAGGCACAATTTGCCCTTAGTTAAGCCATGTTGGCTGTCACCAATCACCTCCTTATTTTCCACATGCCCTAGCATAGTTTCCAGGAGGATCCGCTCCATGATCTTGCTGGGCACAGAGGTGAGACTGACTGGCCTGTAGTTCCCCAGGTCTTCCTTTTTTTCCCTTTTTAAAAATGGGGGTTATGTTTCCCCTTTTCCAGTCAGTGGGAACTTCACCAGACTGCCACAACTTCTTAAACACGATGGATAGCAGCTTAGTCACTTCATCTGCCAGCTCCCTCAGGATACATGGGTGCATCTCGTCAGGTCCCATGGACTTGTGCACCTTCAGGTTCCTTAGATGGTCTCGTACCCGATCTTCTCCTATAGCAGGTGGTTCTTTATTCTCCCAGTCCCTGCCTTTGCCTTCTGCAACTTGGGTGGTATGGCTGGAGCACTTGCTGGTGAAGACTGAGGCAAATAAGTCATTGACTACCTCAGCCTTCTCCATGTCCTGGGTAACCAGGTCTCCTGTTTCCTTCCAGAGAGGGCCCACATCTTCCCTAGTCTACCTTCTATCACTGATGTACCTGTAGAAGCTTTTCTTGTTGCCCTTGACATCCCTGGCCAGATTTAATTAATAACAATATTAGAGGCCTGTGACTTTGAGTTTGCTCATGGAAATTAATTCTCTGAGCAAGAGGGGGGTGGTTGCCTCTTGTATCCTGAATGAGTTTAGGCATGAGATAGGTGGCACAGTTATTGCTGAGCCTGTGTAAAGGAGCTTCTCTAGAGTGCTGTGCAAACCTTGGAGAACTGAGGTGCCATAAAGCTTCTGCAGAGGTGCCATACATTGCCTCCATGGGGAGGACTGTAAGAAGAATCACACATCTAAGGCCTGGAGATCTGGTCAAATTTTACTCCTGCTCTGGATTGAGGCTAGAGTTCAGCTTCTGGAGGAGACCACAACTGAGAAAGGGTTTATAAAAATTTCAGACTGAGGAGTCAATACCTGTCTTTCTGGAGCCTGACACAGCCTGACTCCTGCCTTGTCCAGCTAGGCAACAATCGGGTAAAGCAGAGCTGAACCGCAGGGCCTCTGGCTGCCTGCCATGAACAGTCTGGCTTTTTTCTCTGGGATGGTCGAGCAGTTTCCCAGCATATTAGCAAGCAGCCTAATGTGACAGTGTTCACAGTAGCAGGAGGATTCGTGGGGATGGGCTAGCCAGGAAGCAGCCCTTTGTTTTTACTGTGCATTGCCTGTTCTCCTGGGGATCATTTTTAAACACCCAGTGGCTCATTATTGAATCAATGTCATGGTTGTAATTTTGGAGCCTCTGGAAGGAACCTCTGTGTAAACATTGCTTAAAACCAAATCATCCTGTTCCTGACTTTGGTGGAAAGCATTTGACTGGCAGCACCCAACTGAAAAAAAAAAAAAAAAAGGCAAAAAATACATGGCAAAATAATGCTAGTCTGATCACTAGCCCTTACTGGCAGAAAAAGCATGAGGAAGCAATGTTGATACAAGTTTTAAGTTTCTCAGGCAAACAAAATAATCCCAGTATTACATGAGAGCGGCCTGGGAGGTATAATATCTGGAGGGATCCGTTATGGGAAGCTTCCAGTAACTTAAGGGTGAACTTCCTTAAAAGTTCTGTCTGTAGATACCTTTTACAATGTAGTAGGTGACTCTGTGGGAGAGGAACGGCCTGTTATAAATTCAGTACATTTTTGGATTCTGTTTCAAAAACTCTTACGTATGTAAGCCCTATTAACCCCACACCCAATTCAGCAGGAGTTCTCTTATGGGCAGCAAACTGACCCAGCGCTCTGGAGACCCTATCACTTCCAGTTCCTGTCCTCTGATACTAATTCAAGGAAAAGCAGCTGCAAAAACCTCTCTTCCCCCACCTGCCAGGCGTGGATGTTCCTCCCTCACCTAAGGCACACGCAGTCAGTGCAGTGGCTGGCACTACCAGTGCCTTGGGCTACTCACATTGAATCAGACCTGTACTGTATACTGGTATGGCACCTCAGGGGGAAAATACAGTGATTGTTTCATGGTACAGAGCCAGAGATTACACAGCAATATTTGGGCAGCAAGTAAAAAGAAGAAAAGCCTGTGTTGTTAACGCAGCAGAGAGGAGGTAGCAGGTTAGCCTCAGGGACTTTCCCTGCAGACCTCAGTCAAGCAAAACTCACTGTGAAGTCTGGTCAGGATGCTAGGATTCCTTACAGCAAAAACTGTTACAGGATCTTTACAGAGCATTTGGGCAGAAACTCTGTTTTATGTCTTGCATACATTTCTAAAGACAGTTAGGTAGCTCTGGTACAGAATTCTCCCCAGCTGAGTACAAAGCCATGTCTGGGAGGGGCCTATGTAATTTGCCATTTTATGCCTTTGGGTTATAGTATTTATATTTTTTTGTTAGAGCTGAGTAGCACCAGCAAAGGTTAAGATGTCAGCATTTCCACTATAAACCAAGCTCTTTCTTGGAGTTAGGCAACATTTCTTTTATACCACACTATACTGAAATTCTGCCATGCAGATGCTGTCCAAAACATAAGGCATTTATTTTTCACCAAATTATATTTGAAGTCATTATGGTAGTTAATGGTTTAGAAAATGTTAAAAAATGTAAATTCTAGGCTTTTTTTTTTTTTTCCAGAGGCTGTTCTTGCATTATATACTTCAAGAATGGCTTAACATTTCCTATCTCTTAGCTGCTAATATAGACAAACCAAACGGAGATAGCAAATTTGAATGTCTTGCTTTGGAAGGTTTAAGCATAGTCTTGCTATGCAAAGAATTTCCAAAGCCACAGCCCACACTCGGTTATCCAGCATGTTGTACTGTGGAGCAGTAACACAAGACGTACTGCTGGAGTAGGTGGGAAATACCTCCACAAGAAAAGGGGTAGACTCCCAGAGCCTGAACGTAGTATTTTAAGCCTCTGTCAGTAAGTGGGGACACTCAGTACCTCAGTAGGATCAGCATGTACATAGCCCTGATCTCAGTGAGTGGGTGGTGTAACCATCACCCCATGTGGTCTGTGCTAATGGGTGGTCAGTGGGAAGAAGGGACCAAACTCTTCTAGACCTGCTGGAGAATCTGTGCTTGACAAGCAGAAGATACTATAGCACTAGAAAGCAACCGTGTCAGAACTGGTCTGGAAGGAAAAAAACGGTGCATTTGTAGGTACTAACAGTCGCTTTGTGGTGTTCAGCTGTCAGGAGTATATGTAGACTTGTGTTACTAACATTGCCACATAAAGCATGAATATTAATAGTACTGAATTTGTTTTACCCTGTGCAGTTACAGAGAGAACATGCCAAGATCCTCGGAGACTTATGTTTCCTCTTTTTCTTTTATCCCGCAGGTAATAACTCCAGTCAGGTCAGGACAAGGTTATGTTTATGAATTTCCTTCGAAATACCAGAAGGATACCTACGATATCCCCCCTGCTCGCCCTCTCCAAGGGGTAAGTACCAATAAAACTGCCAACAGCACTGACAGGATACAAAAGGTGATGAATTTCTACCAGAAGTTTAGGAGCTAAGCAAATTCTCTCATTTCAGAGAGAAAGTATGTTTTAATTAGATGCTGTGGCTTAGTCACAGAGCGCAGAAGTATTTCAAAGTTGTATTTGATGTTGACTAAGATTTGGCAGCCCACCAAATGCAAGTGTCCCATTTGTTTTCTGTGTTTTGATCAAAGGGTGTATCTAAACAGAATAAACTTGCTGCCTGGGAACAATTTTTTTTCCCTTACTTTTGTTGTTGCATAGTTGACAGTAATTCACTCAGGGTAAAATTACTGCCTAGATGAACAGCTACAATGCAGGGAGTTGTTTTCACCACATATCTACTGCACCATGTCACTGAACTTGAAATATATCTTTGTTCTGAGGAACACCCTTAGCACTTAGTCCCCAAGACCACAGACATCTAGAGTGGATGCTTGCAGGACCTGTAACTCAACAACCCTGCATCTCTCCATGGCTCTTTGACAGAGCAGCTCCTCTAGGGAACAATATTGAAGCCCGATAGGTCATAACACAGACTGACACTGAATGGCTGGAACTGTTGGGAATTCTGGGTTAAGAGACATTTAGACAGTGGCCTTAGACCACACTCAGAACCCGCTGTAATGTAGGACATGCTACCAAGTGGGACACTTCAAACATCTGACAGCTGTACTCTCTGCTAGTAAGACAGCTCACGCTGCACCCAATAAAGCAGACAGTAAGACTGCCTGTCAGTATTGCCTTTCAGAGAATTTAGTGTGTACTAGTACAAGCTTATTCCTCAGCCCCTCTAATCTCTATCAGTAAGGGTGGGATCAGTTCTGGCCACGTGAATATACTGCTCCCCTCTTCACCCCAACAGGTATCTGTAATAGACTGGCCTTGATTTAACTCTCGGGACGGAAGTCAACCGTGACTACATCTGTCCAGCCTGCTGTCCACACAATTGCCCAGAGGGGACCTAGCAAAACGCATTTCCCCCTAACTGTCCAGAATACCAGGCATATCCAAGCAGCTGTCCCATATGATACAAAGTTGAAGAGCTCTGATCATCTTCAGACTGTTTGAGAAGAAACATGGAAATCAAGAAAACTTATCTGAGATCAGAGCTTTCCTGAGGTGACTTGTTTCTGTAAACAATTTATTCTTTCTTTAGATATATGACATTCCCCCCACATCGGTTAAGGGGCCTGCACTTCCAGCTCCCATGGGAGAAGCAAAAGCTTTAGGAGTCTATGACATACCACCTGCCAAAGGGGTAAGACACTGTTTCCATGAGATCCTGTATTTTCGTGTCTGACCGGACATGTTTAAACATGAGTTCATATATGATCCTGAAAGAAGAAGCAATTCCTTAGGTTTTTAAACTGTTAAAATGGGTAAAGTGAAGCACTGCATCAAAATTATTAACATTATGGAGTGTGAATTGATAATTAGACCTACATTATCTTTGGGGAAGCATGCTGCCTTTTTGGATTTTGCTGCTTATGAGAATTTGCATCAAGATGAATATTAAAAAGTGAGATATTAAAACTGACACTCAGTCAAACTCACGATAAGTAGCTGACTTCATGAAGTCAGTGGCAGATCCTCCATCGCAGCATTTTATAGGCCATATGAAAAATGTAAAATATTTTGCTATTCTAGCCAAAGGTTTCATGATTTGCTTTCTGTGATTTAGGTCTATGCTACACCTCCATCTGCATGCCGAGATGATACAGGCCTGAGGGAAAATTTGCAAGATTTTTCGTCTCCTGTGGGCCACAGTATGAGACCAGAGGGAGCATATGATATTCCTCCTCCTGTCACCAAAGCAACTGGGAAAGAACTTAATAAATTTTCCCCTGAAAGCCTTTTATTGCCAGATGGAGTGCCACAGAAACAGAGTGTTTATGACATCCCTATGAACCATCAAAACCATTTTCTTGGACAGCAAATTGCACCTCAAAAAGATGTTTATGATACCCCAAGGGGAATTGCATTCCCAGGACAACAGACAGGACTCAACGAAAGTCTCATCCCAGAAGGAAGAGAAGGTGTATATGATGTGCCACCACCAGTCCTGCAAGACACTAAAGCCTTACAGGATGTGACCGATGGGATAAATAGGTTGTCTTTCTCCAGCACAGGAAGCACAAGGAGTAACATGTCCACATCTTCAACAACATCAAAAGACTCTTCTTTGTCAGCATCAACTGCACAAGACAAAAGACTAATCCTTGATCCAGACACTGCTATAGAGAGGCTTTATCGCCTCCAGCAGATGGTGGAGACAGCTGTCAGTAGCCTCATGGCCTTCATTACAGCAGACTGGCGGTCTTATGGATATATGGAGAAACACATCAATGAAATTCACACTGCTGTGGATAAGGTAGAGCAGTCGCTGTTGGAGTACCTCCAGTTTGCAAAAGGATCGGCAGCCAATGCTTCCTGCCTATCCGAGTTCAGCCTCTTTAACAAAATGAGGAGGGAGGTGCAAAGGCTGGAAGACTCTCACCAGATCCTTACGCAAACCAGTCATGACTTGAACAGCTACAACTGGTCTTTGAATGTTCTAGCTGTCAACAGACTGCAGAACAAGTGTGATGACCTGGATCGGTTTGTTATGGTGGCAAGGACAGTCCCAGATGACGCCAAGCAACTGACCACTACCATCAGCATCAACGCAGAGGTGCTCTTCAAACAGGTGTCGAGCAGCTCACGTTTCAAAAACTTACCAGAGAATATCATGAATGCTCCTGACTATGTATATGACAATCCTCATATGCAGCATCACGGAGAAAAAGCACAGAACCACTGCAGTCCCCTTCCTCCGCTCCTGAGTAAAGGTCAGCACCCCCACAATACCACCAGTGAGAGCTCAGAAAAGAGCTGGATGGACGACTACGATTATGTTCACCTGCAGGTGGGTAAACCCAACACCTTGTTCTGCACAAGGCCAAGCAAGAGCTATCTGGTTTTTGCAGAAGCTGTTTGCAGGAAAGTAGCGATCAGATTGTCATACTAATACCTATTCAAGCGTAATTTCACAAGGTTGCTTACTTCCTCTCAAATAGGACTGTTGCAGACATAATAGCAATAGCCTTTTGCTCTGCCACACTATCCTTTTCTTCTCCGTACTCTTAGTGGTGCACTAGCAGTGAAAAAGCCAATACAAAGAAGCCTGTTATCTGACTTATGAGTTGTCATTTAGCTCAGGAGCAGTTTTGATTTAACACAGTATCTTATGTTATGCAAAACAGGGAAAAGAAGAGTTTGAAAGGCAACAGAAGGAGCTGCTGGAAAAAGAAAATATCATCAAGCAGAGCAAAATGGAGCTAGAGCACCATCAGGTATGTTCACTTAGGTGCAATAATCACATTGAAATGCAGCATTCCTTGCACATAAGGAGCACTGATCAAATAAGGCAGGAGGGGCCCTTCCCTTAGCAGTGTGCAACTGCTAGCATCATGGCTGTGAAGCACGCATGAGTGCCAGCACACGCAGGTGGAAAGTCCCAGGTGCTAGATGGTGAAAACAGCAGGTATTAGGTCTGGCTAAACAGCAGCTCCAGGTTAGTTTCTTTCCAAGTGGGATTTGTGCCAGTCAGGCTCCATCATTATTGGATTTATCAATGCAAAGGACAAGGACACATGCTGTCATGCTGCAAATGGGAAATGGTGAGCATCAAGATTTCAGCACCTTCCTGGCGCTGTGCATCTGAGTCAGCGATTGCTTATGCCAAAGAAATCTTAAGTATTTACTGCAGAGTAGCTATGCTGAAGATCATCATCTCTGCCCTGTTCATTTCCTTGTTGCCACTTCGTAATGGAGTGAAAGTACAGCCACAGCTCTCAGTGTTTAGCATGACATCTCTTGTGGCAGAATAAGCTTTTCCCTTGAAAACAATTTCCAACCATCTCAATTTGAGAGACTAATTATTTTTTATATACAATGCACCATTGTGGTAGGCCCAGTGCATACGTGTAATAAAAAGCAGTCTCTGTCTCCAAAGTTTACCACAGAGGAGAAACAGACAGACTTATGCAATGTCTCACAGTGTGTCAGTCACAAAGTCAGCTCAAGAACTTGGGTTTCCTGACCCATAATCCAGTGCCTTAATCACTGGACCACACTGAATACACATGCCACCTGTACATCTGTTCAGTGAACATCAATACCATTAACTTAAATACTGTGCTTAACATCACTTTAAATGCTAAAAAAGTAGGTCATCTAAGATTAAGGGCTGTCACTTTGCTCTCATATTAATCCTTCAATATGTTGTTGCCATATCGTACGGCAGAAAATTGTACAAGCAACGTGGAGGTGAAAGTTAAAGGTTTGTCATCTCAAAATCCTACAGAGATGGCAGCTTTTTAAAGACTGTGTAGGAGTCATTGCCACTTGGATCCATCTCTCTCACTTGTGATTTCAGAATATTCCAAATGAGCAACAGCCTGTAATTTCAGGAGGGTTTGTTTTTTTAAATGCAAATAAAGTATTTTAGATGTTTTTCTCTTCTGAACTCTGTGTATTTGGATTTATGGTAACCAAAGCACTTGATTACCCCTCAACTCTCCAAAATAAAAGATCTTAGAAAACATAAACTAGCATAAGGTCAATCTAGGATACCCAGAGGTGTCCTGAGGCATGAAGTGAAATTGAATACATAACATCTTAGGAGAATATTGTTTGAAGAGACCCTTTTTATTTGCCTTTCAGCTCAATCAGTTTCAACGTCTGGAGCAAGAGATCACAAAGCCAGTAGAGAACGACATCTCAAAATGGAAGCCACCTCAAGCTCTCCAGACTGCAAATGGTACTGCCACCTCCCGTGACAGCCAGCTGCTCTTATTCTATTCTGACCAATGTGAGACTCACTTCAACTCCCTCCTAAATGCCATTGATGCCTTTTTTAGTTGCGTCAACGCTTCTCAGCCCCCCCGAATCTTTGTGGCTCACAGCAAATTTGTCATTTTGAGCGCTCACAAACTTGTGTTCATTGGAGACATGCTCACGAGGCAAGTGACAACTCAGGACATATGCAACAAGGTGATGAATGCCAGCAACCAGTTGTGTGAACTGCTGAAGAGTGTCGTTCTGGCTACAAAGATGGCTGCCTTGTATTACCCCAACACAGCAGCCCTACAGAAGATGGTGGACCGAGTAACAGAGCTGTCTCATCACGCACAGTTGTTCAAACTCTCGCTGGTCCAAATGGCATCCTTATGAAACCCAGTGGAATCCAATCCACAAGCAGCAAAACAGAAAAGCAAATAAACTGGAGCTATTTTTATGTAAATGTTAACTTTTTTTTTTTTAGATATCTTTAATGAAATTTTAGATACCTTCTTACGCATTAGAGAATCTAATGAAATCAGGGATCTGGGAATATATCTGGTTCTGTATTATGTTTCTAATACACATTTAGATTTGTATACACTGCATATATGTATATGTTGCTACTTCCTCTAAACCATCAATTAAGCACCTTAAAAATTATGCGTTGGGTAAGCAGTATGTATCTTTTGTATATACTGCCTGTTTCCTCAGTATAATTGTTAACTGGATGCTGCACTCTTCTTGTTTCATTCCATCTTGATTTTGGCACATGAACTTGGTTGCGAAACCTACTTGTAGCAATCCATGAAGCAAGTGTAATGGTTCTCATAGAACTCCATTCCCTTCTTAGAAATTACTTTCTATAGTTTAATTCCATGAAATTTAACTCTCCTCTTGATGTTACTTTGTTATGTACAGCATTCGATCATTCTGACTAGCATATATGCACAACTGCAACAAGCAACACGTCAAGCAAGGTGTACAGCATTTGGGAGAAAAGCATTTTTAGGCCATATAAGAAACAGAACCTTCTAAGAAGGAAGACAGAATCATATATATTTAGTATCTTGTGGCATTCAAATTCCACTATTTCTAATAACTGTGCAACATGGGATTTCAAAATGTGGATGGATTCCCAGCAATGTAAATTCATACATGTTTACCTTTTATGTCCTTGCACTCACAATTAAATTTAACAGTCAGGCTCAAAAGCCTTATTGTTCATGGACTCAGAGTTACCTTGAGAGCATGCCAGGACACATTGGGCTCATCTTTGAGGCTGCAGATGAGCAATGTCTCAAAATACCAGTCCCTTCCAGAGGGATTAACATAGAAATTGTAATTCATATGGAAAGAAAACAGCTAAATTTGAAATGACATATTAAAACATCTCTATAGCATATACATAATTTAGTGAAGAAGTAGCACTTACTTTTCTAGGGCATGTTCTTGAGAATTAATTGCATCTATGGCAATTCTGACTTCCATTCAATTATTGGGCTTTTTTTCCAAATTCTGTTGCATAGGTGCTCGTCCTCCTGCACTACATTATTGCTAAAAATGACCTCCTGTTTTAATGAGGCCATTCCATCAGTAAGTAAACACAGTCCCACCCAGAAATTATCAATTTAGACCCTTAAATTTTGTTAGCAGAGTGGTAGACTCCTTTAGAAATTTCATGTATGCTGGCTGCTCCAAAACACACATAAGTTTATTTGTCTTCATTGCCTTTTGTGAACCCCCTAAAAATAAGTCACAGAATGTCATTTGCCTGTGGTCCTCAGACTAAAAGCTGTGCTTCAAAGTGAGCAATAGTTCAGGTAAATTCCAGGTGATTCTGCCATTTTTAAAGCAGAACACTACTGTCCTTGCATAATTCAAGGTAGCCCCACATCAATGCGTTCTGAGCGTTTGCACCAGCGAGCAGATCACTGGTAAATACACAGTCAAGAGATCGGTAGCACCTAGAAAACGGCACTTCTGCCCAACTTTTCGCTTTCCCAGTTTGTATCTGAACACGTGCCTTATTGAAATGGGATTTGTTGTATTAGATAACAAAACCATTTCAGCAGTGTATGAAATCTTGCAGCCTTAATGTATTGTCTCAGAGTGAAGACTACTCTTGGCTACCATAACGTCGCTTCCAGGGTCTGCAGACTGTTCCTGGAAGGGCAGTGGGAGCCAGCACAACCTCAGCTGGCCCAGAATTGGCTCCAGGGCTTGGCTCCAGCATAACATCCAGAAAGCGCAGTTATGCTATTGTAACTGATAGCCAGTTGCCAAAAAGCAATCCATGTGAACCTGTTTTGTACTAGTGTTGTTTGGGATGCTTTTGGATTTACTTCTCCATTTTTTTTCACCATATATTCTTAGAAAGTAAAAAAGTGTTTTGAAGCTTAGTGGTTATGTTGATAGTTTGTGCTTTCAAAAGGAGAACCTTTATTGCAAGCCTGTATTACAGTTCGTTATCTTGTAGAGAGCCATTTTAAAATTATTAAATTACAATAGCTTTTTTATATAAAAAGGCAACATGTGGTCTTTTCCTATTTTCAGAGTCCTCTAAGCATATTAAAAAGCAATATTGCTGCCTGCTAATAGTATCAAAGCCATTCTAAATTGAGTTCACTTCCATCTTTTCACTGATGAGTGCTTGTAGTGTGAAGTGAGAACTTGAGGGTGTAAGAGGAAGGGATGGACAGTTTCTCTGCCTGTCCAGAAGAAGCAGGTTTATCCAACTTAGCTACACAAGGCATTAAGTCCCAAATACAACCATCAGGGTCTACAGCGCACCAGGCCACACTCCTGCCCCATTCCTGGCATTTATTCCTGCTGCATGAGCTGCATCCCGAACCACCTTATCATAGCACAGGCGCTGGTCCTTGAGGTGAACGGAGCAGTTCCTCTCAACACAATCCCACGATAAGGTGGGGTGGCAGGACACAGATGTGACTGTCCACCCATTTTGGCCTGCTCCCCCTCACCAGCATTTGCTGGCGAAGCCATGATCCATGCAGGAACTGGAAGAGCAGCTTTGCTCAGTGTTGCCGCTTCCCCACCCCAACCAATGGTAAGAGCACCCTCTTCTACATGCCCAGTTGAGCGTTACCTGCGCAGGGGTTCCATCTGAAACAGCCACGTGGCTTCAAGGATCACGGAGTCTTTCCCAAAAGTTATTTTCCCATTTCACCTGCCGAGGCACTAGCCCTACCTCCTGTCAAACACCCTGGGTGTGCAAGGAGGAGAGAAGAAGCATGGGACTGGCTCTGTGCTTATGCCAGTTCTCTGCTGCCAGCGAAAGACATTCCTGCTGGAGAGAGCAAGTAAAATGAAAACCTCAAGAGCAAAGTGCCTGGTCTGGCCCATTGTGTCCTCACAAAGGGACAGCCAGTGATGCAGGGTTGCTTCCCAAGAGTGCTCCATTTCGTTCCTCTGCTAAATTTAAAGAGGTCAACTGACAACAAAGGAGGAACTGGAGAACCAAAACGGTTCAGAATAGTAACCAGTCTCTTTGCTCTCCTCCCTGAGCCACAGTGTCCCCATGCAGTTGCCAAGAAACTACCACTGTTTGGCAATCAAGTTAATTGCCAGTGTGAAATGACTGATGCCCAGTGTGGGGGAAAGAAAAAAGAAAAAAAAAAAAAAAAAAAAAAAAAGAAGGTCTGCCTCACAGTAGTGGCAAACACAGAAAACACTTGGCTCTTTACTCCAGACTTTAAGTAAATGCTAATTCACATTCATTAGAAAAATGCTTCCTTTCTCTTCCAGGGTAGTGAGCGAGGGAGAAAGAAGAGAGAGAAAAGCCACTCTTGAAATGAGCAGGTTTTAGAGAAATTATCAATTCATACTAATACATGACACAGGACACGCTTCATTGCGCCCCATATTGCACAACCCCCTGCTGCTACTTTTACCATTTCTTGCAAGCCAGAGCTGCACAGCTTCTACATTTTCATTAGCTGCGCATTGCTGCAACCTTGGCAAACCCACTGTCTGCCATTCCAGCAAAGGCAACACGGGTGAAGGAAACCAAGTTCCCACACTGTTGCCTGATGCTGGATTACACCCCAGCATCTTCACATCCCCGAGAACTTCCAGACCCTGGAGCTTTTACTACTCTCTGACATGTTCATCTGGGCTACGTTTCAGAAACTCCCTCCCACGTCTACTGCCAGTGCTCTTCAGAGTATTGCTGCACCGGTAACACCTTCTCTCTGCCCACGAGCCAAGCATCTGTAGCTGTTCTGCTCCAAATCCAGCTTTTCCATGTTCAACCCCACTTGCAGGCTGCCTGCTCCATCTTAACGTGCCTCAGTCTCTATAAAAAGGCTTTAGAAACTCGTAGGATATACTCCAAAGGTAGTTCTTAACCCTCCCTTGCTCCTTTCTCTTCTCACAACGTTCACAGCATTAGTCCACATTTAGACGGGAACATTTCCAGGGCAAAGATGGGGTCTTGCCAGTCTCAGAGGATGACACAAGGAGTTCCTCCCAACTCTGAAACATGCCTATTCATTTCATCTTAAACCATTACACTGGCAGTTTCAAAAACAACATATATACATCACTCTTAAGTCAACAGAGCCCTTTTCCTGCTAGATTTTTTTCACCATCTCCGAGATAGACTGTCCACATAATTTCTTTTTGCTATTTGCACCCAAATTCCACCCAAGACAACAGCTTTCTCTGTCCGAGGAGCCCTGGATATAGCTGTGTCGCTTTTCAACGTCAGAGTAAATCTGCAGCTGTACCTAGTGCTGCAAAGTCCTCCCAGAAGTTCTGCTGACTCGGTGAGGACATTGAATCCAGGCTTGAGAGTACCTGGATAAAGTAAATTGCAGCAGGAGAAACATCTAATCCAGCCTTAACAAAAACCTGCTGACTTCAGAGGGAGCAGGTGTGACATGAAAGTTAACCTCCTGGGAGCTAGTGCGAGGCCTAGCACAGACTCTCAGTAACTTGTACCACCTCAGTTTCCTGCTAATGAACTGCCCAGAAGCAATTTTATTTAGACTAAATTAGAGCTAAATTTGGAGTGCAGCTTACATCATTAGCAAGGCCTGATCATGCTGGACATGCTGCTGGCCATTGAAATCACTTGGGAAATGCAAGTACATCATTCTCCATTCAAAATCCGAATATTTAGTCTTCAGTGCTTGTGAGTTATGCAGGGCATGAAATAGTCAGCAGCCTGACCTGGGAGGAAACCCATTCCCGGGGCATTGCTTTGTGCCTCTGGGGAGCTGCCGAGTTCAGAGCAGGGTGCTCTTCATCCCACCACCTTCCAGGTCAGTGGCTAGGACCACATGGGGACAGCCTCCCAGAGCAAAGAGCCAACAAGGACAGTTTCAGGTCAAAACAGCAGGGCATGGCTGGGCATGCACACTGCTGGCTGCTGCAGAGCCCTTCTCTTCAGCCTCACAGGGCAGCAGAAAATCAGGAGTTGGCAGTTCCATGGCAAGAAGCAAGGAGACAAAAGCTCCTTGTTCCTCCTGATAAACCCATGGCTCTACAGCGACGTGGACTTGGCTCACAGTTGCCATAGATTTCTGAGCAGGAAAAGCTGAAATGCTCCAAGGGAGAGGCAATGCTGAGCAGAACGTGACTTTCCCACCTCTCCTGGGCTTCGATTTGCAATAGTAACCTCCTCACAGGAGTTTCTGCTTCAGTTCTGCCTTTTCAGCAGACAGTATTGAGCTAGGCTCAACCCAGGACACATCTGCAGTTTGCTTTCTTCTTTCTGCAACCCTCTGGGTTTAACTTCTGGCCCTGCACCCCTACAAGCAAAGTCCATCCAGTCAACATTCCTCCCAGGAGTCCCCCTTTTTGCTATTGACCTCTCCATCTCCATGAGTTCTCCGAGTCCCTGCCGAGGGTGAAGCCCAGCGCCTGGAAAACCTGCACCCAAGGAGCACTGCTGCAGCTGCAATAGACTCAGCATACCTACCGCCTCCCTGACAAGGGTTTCCTTTTCCCTGCGGAACACCAAGAGACACGGTATCTTTTTCTGTACAAGCAGCAGCTCGATACATCAGGCTGACTACAGCAAAAACAGGACGGGGGAGCACAAAGTATTGGGTCTACAGGAGATATATAAAGCTCATCTCATCTGAAACACACTGCCTCAGCTTTGCGGCACAAGCAGCAGCAGCCGCCTCCGCCGCACGCAGCGGCCTCCCAGAAGGTCACACATACCGTAAGCCCAAACAAAAACCACGATTCCCTGGTTCCACACACACTCACACCCACAGGGTATCAGCTTCTGTCAGCCAAGGGAGGGATGTAAAAATCTTGCTGCTCTGTCAGGGGAGTTGTCCCCTGAGATCAGGGGGATTTTTTTTTTCTTCTTCCCTGTAATTTCCCTTAATTACAGGAAAAGTGATCAGAGCTGTTTCCTTGATGCAAAGCTGCAGGAAACCAGACCCAAGAGGCCCTTTGCAGCTTCCTACTTAGCTAGCTTTATCTTGCTCAATGCTGCACCCAGGGCTACTCAAACCAATGCCAACCAGGTAGGCACAATAACAATGTCCCAGGAGCATCTGCTATTTATATGAAGGCAGACTTGAGTGTGGTTAAATGAAGGTTACAGTGAAGGACAAGCAGAAAAATCTGAAAAAGGAAAGCAGAAAGGAAGGGAAAAAAAGAAAAAAAAAAAAAGCCTGCTCTGGCTTTAGATTGTTTTGCAGAAAGGAATCAAAGCATATCTTAAACTGTTTGTGCATGTAGAAGGCTCCAGGGCATTTCCTCATGCAGTGATTCAAGTCTGCCATTACCCCCAGTTAAGCTCAAAGAGAAAAAGCTACAAGGGTGAGTGGCCATGAACATGAAAAAGAAAAAATGGACTTTTACTGTTTTTTCACCCTGTGCTTTGTTTTTATGAAGGACGGTAGGAGCAGCCCACCAAAAAGCCTTTTATCTCAGGAGGTGATTTGAGCTGAAAACAGGTACCTGTAATTAACTTGCATTCCAGAACTGGAGAAGTTAACTTACTTGGCTTTTCTTCATGCTGCATTTCAAAGAGAAATTAATTTTTGATAAATGAGAACGAGCATGTGCATTCTGCAGTGCTTGACCTGCTGTTATTTTCAGACTTCACTGCTCGAGACACAGCTTTTGGTTGTCCACTCACAGATTTACTTAAGGAAAGAGCACAGCCCTGCTGGCAACTTTTATCACTTTCATAGGAATTGCTGCGATGACCAAAGGACATTCCTAGAGCAGAGCTGCACTGCACAGAGACACCTCATTCCCCTGCGTACATACTCAGGAGGAGGTGGATGTGGGATCCACCACCTCCATCCTGCAGCAGCGGCAGGTGGAGCTGCCTCTGCACCCCAAGAAGTTAAGGTGGAAATCCACACATCCCACCCACATAGGCAATGCACAGAACCACCAGCTCCATCCAAGGAGTAATGCTGCTGACGACACCAAGATACACAAATAAGAACGCCTCTTTCTCGCTCCCTCCTTTCTCCTCCACAGGGATGGTGATGCTCAGAAGCGCCCAATTTGGATTAGCCCATCTCTGCTCCCAATGTGAGATACCCCAGATGTGATTTGTCTCACCTACTTGAAAACATTTGCATGTGAGATATCATCAGGGTCCCCTTTAAACTGAATAGAGACCAAGCCATGTGATTAAATCTACTTTAAGATGAGATAAACCCTCTCCAGGCTCCAATGATTAGGTCTCCTTAGGTCTTCAAGGGCAGCTGAGACAAGTAGCTCAGCTGCAAATGACCACATCATAGGCTTCTAAATTTGAGGATGATGATCCTACCCACACCTCAGGGAGTCCCTCCCCAGCCCACCAAGCCTGAAGCTGGTGTCAGTACCATCAAAGCAGTGGTCCTGAGAGCTCGGCAAGCCAGAGCAGTCCTAGAGCCTGAGCCCACAAACATCACAACCCCACTCCAAGCCGAATCCCCCCAGTCCTGCCACCTCCCCCTGCACTCACGCAGCCTCCAGGCTTCGGGACCAGACCCAACTCTAAAGTCCCATCGACCAAAACGTGCTCTGTGCCAGATGGGGGAAAAGCAGGACAGGCAGGTAGCTTGCACCTCTCTGCCTCCACTCTCCCAGCAGTTTTCTTGCCAGCTCTTGAAGCTCATAGCAGCACAGAGTCCAGGTAGTTACAGAGGGCTTGCGTAGGAGCTCACAGCTCCCAGCCTGAAGGCATTCCTGGGTTGGGTTGCTCTTCCTCATACCGGGGCAGAGAAACACAGGGGTCAGGACAGGAAAACCAGATGTTCTTAGGGTCACAGAGATGATTGTTTAGGTGACTTTTAGCTCCCCTTCACTAAGCAATCCTGCATACATCCCTGCCTTGCTGGAAAAGTGTAGTACAGAGTTTCAGATGCTCATTTCCAGGGAGAGTGTCTGCCAGATGTGGAACTAAGTAGCCACACATCTGGAGTGCATGTCCTTCAGCACACAAAGGGCTGAATCACCAAGGAAGGCTAAAGGAGCTCCATGCAACTGAAGAGCATTTGATTTTGAAGTGTGGCTTTCAAAATGATTTTCTGACAGAGTGAGTTTGCTTTCTTTTATGAGTTAGAACTTTCACAAAATGTTTCTTTTTCATTTACTCTGACTGCTTCTCCACTACCAGCACATATACCTCATTCCATTTTTGTCTGTTGTTTTTTTTTTTCCCCTCATATGGGGACAAGGATGACAACTACAAATAATGTGTACCTTACACAGTGAGTACATACATCCAGCTGAATGAGTTTCCACTTCTACGGTGTTTGCACATTTCTGTTTTTCATATTTAGGAACAAACTCTCAAAGAGCTTATTCTCAATGCTTTATCTAATGACACAAGCAAAACCTTCTGTCAGCAAGGAACTGCCTGTGCAGTGAACTGCTGGGGCAGCTGGCAGCACAGGAATAAACAGCCAGGTATTTGGGCACCGTCCTCGTTAGCAGTTAACCAGACAGGGAAACATCAAGATACTCGCAAGCTGCTCCTGTACCACAAACCAATAGTACTACTGTTGGAGGAAACAAAACCACCCACTTGGAGGCCAGCACAAGATACCAGACCATTACCATGCAATCCAGGCTCCTGCAGTTGAGTAGTTTTCCAGCAGATGAATCTGCATCAGGCTGTGCTAGCACAGCGGGAAAACCCCCAATTCATATATTCCATTTGGAGCCATTACATGGCATCAGCTACTTATCAGAAGGGCTCTGCTACAGATAACTTCTGCTCAGCATCCCATAATAGGACAGTATAACAGGAGCCTGCAGCATCTCTTCCACAGCAACCCAAAATCTTTGGAGCAACCCCCTTCACACAGAGTAACTTCAGCAGAAGATGCCGACCTCTGCTTGCAGGCAAGGCAACAGAGAATAAAATCTCTGTGCCCTGTGAACATTGCTCAGCTTCCCACCCTTTACAAAACCAATCCAACAGAAAAAAAGAAATGCAGTGTTTTTTACCTGAATGCATCCATACCTTTCCTAGGAGGAAATTGTATGCCAAGCAGCCAGGAGAACACCCCAACAGACTCCCTCTCAGCAATGCTGCTTTTCTACAGACACAAAGATGAAGGCACAAGCCTATGCACAGAAAAGCCACAGCTGTGTGCCCATCACCAGCTGAGATGCATCTATTTTTAAAGCTCATTCCATGCACACAGCAGCAAGTCCTCCAGGCCTGATTTGTTTCTAGCCCTTGCCCTTTAGCCCTAGATAAAAACACAATTTAAAAAAAAAAAAAAAAAGGGGAGGGAGAAGAGCTTTCTAAACCCTACCTTTTGCACAAGTAGGAACTAATTAGCTTTTCACAGCTTCTTACACAGATGAAATCAACTACACAGAGGGTGGGACAGTGTGACACCTGCCCAGAGCAGCACCAAGCCCAAAATCAGAGCCCAGCTCTGATCCCTGCTGGCCCTGGTCAGCATGCAGAGCATTACAGGCCATGGGCACGTGTGGGCAGGAAAGGCCGCGATCTCTTCCCACGTGCTGCACCGAATGCTGGTTTCTTGCTGGTCATTCGTAGCCATAAATATGACAGTTACTTGTAAAATAAAGGATTTTTTTTTCATTCTGGACTTTGGAGACTTTTTTAGTTGAGGGGAGGTATGTGTGCAATATTCCGTTGGTTTTGTTCTCTGAGCACTCTAGCTATCACCCTGCCAACGTCTAAGAAGGTAGGAACTGCCCTCTTGGATCAGGCCGTGGTGCACATAGGCCCATATTCTAACAGGGACAGATGGGTATGTTCAGGGTAAACTCACCAACCTGACTCTCCCTAGTTCTCACAATCACTGGAACAGGGATGTTAGGAAATACAGCCCTGCCTGTAGCTCTTGTTATCCTGTGAACTGGGGATTTGCCCATGGAAGTCTATTACCCTGTATCTGCAGGTTCACAAACATATCTTCGTGACATCTTGTGGCAGCAGGGTGCAGGCTTTCATCACCTACTGTATGAAGGGCATTTGTTTATCTACATGTGGGACTGTCGCATCCCAACTTCTCAGGATGATGACTCAGGTTTGCTGATTCCCAGGTCAGGATTAAGGTGAAACAACACCAGGGATCCTTTAATTCACAAAACTCAATTTTTATTTGCTCACGGAAAGAATTGGCATGTTCACCGCCAAAATTGGTATGCTCACAACAAACATTGTCATGAAACTATATCAGTAAACTGTGTAACATGTGCTAACCATACATCACCAAACATATACTACAGGCCTTGCTTATTTGGGAACCGGTTCAGGGAAGACAATGAGGGGAGCCCTCCTGTTGAGTCACGAGGCTCAGAGTGGACCCCCTTGCTTTCTAGACTTCTTCTCAGCGAGGTGCCCAGGGGGGCCTGAATCCACTCCTAGTCCCAGAGTTGGTCAACGGTTTATGTCTAAAGGGATGAGGTGTAGGGATTATGGGAGGAAGAGAGATTTCACAGGTCCTGGATCCAGTCAGCTGAGGGGTCCGGTTCCGGTGGGCTTGTGCACCTGGGGCTTCAGTTTGTGTCCTTTTATCACCCTTGCCCCTCCTGCGGGCGGGCACTCGAACTCATTAGGCTAATTAGGTAGCCTTTGGGCCGTGGGCTTGGGGGTCGTTTGGGGAGTAGCTTCCCCTCCCCTGTTGCCACACATGGTGAGCTGCCCTGTTCAGCACATCAGAACAGGATGACAGAAGAGGGAGCTGCGCACCCTCCAACATGCCCTCCCCCTCCTGTTGGGCGCTGATGGGCTTCTTCTCACCTGTGGTTCCTTGCTAGGCAGAGTTCATTGTTATGCAGAGTTAGTCATTAAGCAGAACTTGCCCAACCACAATGTTTGAGACATTAACTCCTTCAGTCTCCCGCAGGGACATCCCAAGAAACCTGTTGCTGCAGCCACCACTGAAGTACTTTGCATTCCTAGAAAAAAACACTGCTCCTGCCATGTACCTGTACCTTGAAACAGTGTCCCCAGTCTGTTGTGTCCTCTTCCCACAGCAGGAAGCACACACGGAACCCCACCAGCCCCTCACTCTCCTCCTCTCAGCACACTTTCTTCCTTTCCCTAGGACAGGGTCACCCCGCTGTCCCTCACAATTACTTTTGAAGCATCCTCCAGTCCTGGTTAAAGTGTTGATGACGAGCACATCTCACCTAACATGAACTGAGAGGAAGGGTCTTGGAGAGGGGAGAAAATCCAGTGTGATTGTTGTATTCCCTGATGTAATGGATGGATCCTGGCTAGTCAGCGTCGGGGTGGAGTTCAGACATGAGAAAAACAGAAGCCCTGTCTGGTTTAGGATTTAACACACATGCAAGAGGCTGGCTTCAGCTGTTCCTCCTGCTGGCCATAGGGCAGAGGCTTCTTTCTCCTGCCCAAGCATCCGCAGGGTGGGCAGGTGGCCACCGCTGCAGTGGTCCAGCACACCGGCAAGCAAGTCCTTTCCAGAGGTGGTCCCATGCCCCCAGCAACATTCCTGCTGCCCATGGAGCTGCCTGCCGCCAGGCAGAGCAGCAGTGCAAGAGCCAGTGTCGTCCTCAGCCCTGCTAGGTGATTACAGACAGCCCAGTTTTTAATCCCAACACATTTATTCTCAGTTTTGAGTTAGATGGTCTCGCCAAGCACTAGGGACCGTTAACACAAGAGCAGCAGCCCTCCAGACCCAAACAGCAGACAAAGGACTCCTCCCGCACAGCTGGAATAAGCCTTGTTTCTCTGGCAAGCCACACAGACTGAAACAAGAATTAATTTATTTTTTTTAAATGCCAGCAGCTGTCCAAGCATAAATGTTAGGTTTGCTAATGGGGACTCGCTGTTCCTCTTAGGAAATAAATGAGGGGCTCATTAGAGGGAAAACAGGTTTCTCCAAAGCCTTGTGTAACAAAGCGCTCGCTCCTTCTCCCTTAGCCTGAATACAGAGATTCATCAGCAGGATAACTCAGCAAGGCTCCCACTGTAGCTCTCTTTTACTGCTCTCCTCAAGGATTTTGGTCTTTAATGCCAAGAAAATGTGACACAGGCTCCCTGTCCCCAAATCTAGTATTAATATTAGATTATTAGTATTAGATTATAATATTAATATTAGACTACTATTGGTCTAATATTAATATTAGACTTGGGGAGAGGATTTTAAAGTGAGCTGATCATGAGCCTTCGTTTTACCTGCTCAGTAACCAGCAGCACTTAGACCAGCTCTAGTGGGGTGGCATTTCACCTCACATCTCTGCAGAGAAACTACAAGAAGCATGAGGACACACAGTTGTGAGTTGGTTTTGAAGAGCTCTGGGCAGCAGGCACCTTGTCCTTGTGATTAGACTGGGGAAAAAAACCCACAAAACCAACCCATTTCTTAAGCTGCTGTTCACCATGTTACAGTATGTTTGTAACCCTGTGACCTGAAGAGGTGCTGTTGCGGTGTATTTGGGGTGTTTTTTCGTTAAGCACGGTGAGAGGTAAGAAAAGCAGATCCCTGTTGGCACTTTTGAGACGTCCCTTCTTGGGGCAGATAATTTTTGAGGTCGCTTTCCTTTACAAAGCAAAATGCAGCGTTCCTCCTGTGCCGCGGAGCAATGCCCAAATCCCCCTTAGGCACAGGACTCCACGTGTCCCACAGCTTTTTTGGCATGAAGCATACGGCCAAACAAGAACAAGGCTCAGTCCCTGCAAGGAGCCGCCCTTGTACTTCCCAGTCCCATTAAACACCAGCAGAATTACTAAAAAGAGCGACAGCAAACGCAAAGGAGCTCAACGGCATTGGCCCTGATGGACGCTCAACGTTTCTCCTGGGAGGTGGACCTCGACCCGCAAAGCTTGAAGGCCCGTGCCATCTAGTGGTGAAAAGCCAGCCCCAAAGCTCCCTTCTACCCGACTTGGATATTAAAAACCTCCGGGGTTTCAGACTGGATCTGCACTGCAAGCAACTCACTGCGAGCAATTCACCTGTTTGAGCAGCCAGTCCAGGGATAAGCACTTTCCCCTATCCATTCCGTCACTCCAGGATTCAGGAGAAACACGAGGACATCCCGGAAGCGGGGACAAGGGAAAGAAAAATCAAGTCTGCCCTCAGTATCTGAATCCTTTGGAAAGTGTAAAAAAGGCTGCAATAAGCGTCATTGCCAGTACTTAAATGTCACACTTGTTAAATAAACCGTGTTATTTTGGAAAATAAAGAGGCTAACACAGAAAGTCAGTAGAAGACCTGCACATCAGAACCACAAAGCGAAATTCCCAGCTCTGCCTTCTGTCTTGGCACACCCCCTTCGCTGGTCTGGAGGAAGGATGAGCATTCTCCCATGTGGCAGGAGTACTGGTGCCGGTTGTTTGCAAACGTGCCCCTACCCTACTGGCACCGGACAGAGGTCCGTCAGACCAGTTCTGTTCCTGGAAAGACAAAGGTCAAGTTGTCCAGGATCAGAAGTCACAGCAGATGCGGTGCCATCCAGCCACAAAGCCAAGCGGGCTTGCGGGGGTTATCAGCATTGGAGAGCGCAGTCGATGCTGCAGACCTGGTGAGCTAACCGTGTCGTCTCTTAGCCGCCTGTTCCTGCCTTGCAGACTCCGGCAGCCCGCACCAAGCTCAGCCCTCTCATAACCGCCCAGACCCCCAGGTAGTGTCTCCTGTTTCTTCTTGGATGGTTCGCAAAGCAGGGTCTTACAGAACTTGAGGGTACCAACTCTCTACATTCTTAAAAGCTGAAACCACTCACGTTGGAAACAACTGGCGCACAAGAGGTGTATTTTGATGCATTCTGCCATGGCAAGGATGTTGCCTGACATTTTTGAACATGGAAAAGGCTAACAGCTAATCAGCTGGCATTGAAGGACTGAGACACAGGAACTGCAATTAGCTCAAAATAGGCAAGAAGTTCTCAGAAAGAGAGAAGGCTCCTGATTAGGTTCTTATTTAAAGAAGGAGCAGAGCACTGCACTAGAAAGTTCAATACTGACTGCAATAAAAATTCAGTGTTAATGTAGCTCCAGTGGTTTAATCTAGCACACAGTAGCAGAAAAACTTGCTTCAAGCCACAGCTAGTATTATTTGCGAACAAACGCATTTGCTGATAGGATGCTTTCAACTCCCCATACAAGATGCTAAAATACTATAGCGCGGAAGAGAGGAAATTGATATGACATGCAGCAAACTATCCTCCTCTGCAGCAGTTCTGAGGAGGACACAGGTTACACATAGCTTCTCCTTCCGAAGCTCTGCACTGATCTGCATAGAAGGCTGGAAGTTTTAACAGGGTGGAAGTCAGCCGTGTGAATTGTACAGCACACACACAGACTGAGGCACGAGGCATTCACGGGTAAGTACCTCTCCAGCCACAGCTCCCCCATACAGGATCGCTTCTTCTTACCCTTCTGAGTTCAGGTACCCTGCCAGCATTCAGGATGACTCCCTGTGGCAGTACACACAAAGCACACCAGCAGACGGAGGTACACCACAAACAGGAGGTACGCAATACTTTGACAATGGCCCCAAAGTGACCATGTTATGGCCCCATCCCATCCTCCCCTAGATATTAGGGTCTCTTTGCTACCAAAGTTGAAGGAACATTTGTATTATTCGTTTCCCACTGTGGAAGCGCAAAAGCCCTGAATAGGAATACAGGAAAATAAAGCCCAATATGTATTTCATCTCAGTGTCCCCATTTGTAAAACCAGGACATTAGTCTTGGTTTGAGTTCTCTTGATGAGGTCTCCTGCCTTTAAGAGACTTCTCCCCCAGATTTCCACAGCTGTACCTCCTCCAAGGGTGACTACAGCCCAAGAGCTCTCAGACATTAGCACCATTTAGTTCTTCTGTTCGCTCCACAATGCTGCTCTGTCCACCTACAGGTCCACCTTGCCGTTCCTTTTGCCTGAAGCCAAATCCAACATTGCTATGTGCCAACATAAGCCCTCGACCAGATGCAAACCCTTCTCACAGGCAGTCTACAAAGCAGGGTGAAAGAGCCTCCATTCTATCCAGCTTTCAGAGATAACGCTTTATTGATTACAAACACCCACACAGATAACATGCTCAAAAGATAAGAGCTTCTGATCTACATGCAGATTACAGCTAAGGTATCAAAGGTTTAACATAAAACACAGCATAATCATGCTGCCAACTTCCAGTCTAATCCCACATAAAAAGTCTTCATATAAGTATTACCCAAGCACAATGAACCACTGCTTGTGTTTTACAAAGACTGCGTGTTTTAATTGTGTAGGATCAAGGCCACAGGAGACCCCCAACAGCACACGAGTGCCTGTGGGGAAGGAGCAGTATCAGTTAAAACAGCCCTTGGTGTAACTTTGGGCAGAGCAGAGTTGTACAACAGCACCTTTATTCATTCCACACGAACAGACCATGAAGTGTTTCCTTGGGATCAGTACCGAAGTAGAAAAGCAAGTGTGTGTTTTACAAGCATCTGACACCAACAGCCAGCACCAAGCATTCCCACCTCCATTAGCCCCCCAAATACACCCCCCACATACAACTCGAACTTTTTGAGGTCAAAAGGCCTGGGTGCCTAAGTTATATAATGCCATGGCATTTTACTGTACTCCATTAGTAGCCCATTTTTTACAAGTGAGAAGAGTAGGACAATAGCAAAACAGCTCATTCTCTCAAGATTAAAGAGAACTTATCTGGTGGGTTTGGTTTTTTTTTTTTAAATCTTCTTTTAATCTCTTATTATTCAATAAAAGAACCCAGGATTCAATTTATGCATTTTACTTAACAGAAGCAATCAGGGACGAAGCATGTTCTCATTTCCTTCTCCTGTACATCTTCATTTCCAAAAGAAAAACTACCTACTTTACCAACATACTTCTAGAAAAACTAAGAACTCTACAACCAATCTTTAAAAGTATCAAGNAAACCACCTTTAGCAACAACTGCTCTGAAAGATACATACTAACATGTCCTTTAAAATGAACTAATCTGTAGGTATTACACCAGCTAGAATGTGACTTTTGACACATCGTCTTTTGTAGTGTTGCACACTCAAACAAGAAGTCTCATTCTACAGGCAAAATCCCGAAAAAGTCAGAAAACCACTCGGGTCAAATATTCATATCAAGTCTGGTTACTTTATNNNCATATCAAGTCTGGTTACTTTATTTTTCATCTGTGCAGTCAGTTAAAAGAACAGTTAACGATGAAAACAGACAACCACAGAAGCTTTAGGTACAGTATTGTAACACTGAAGAAGCAAATGACCACATTGAACACATTCTTTATGCTGGTCATTTCCGAACAAAACAGAAGTCCATACACAGGTCTAGTTCAGTGTAAAACCCAATATTAAGCAGCAAGTTGCTCACAAATTGCAGCACAGTATATGGCATTTACTGCAAATAGCTACAGCAGCAGTGCTTAGTGGATGAACTGCATAGAATTTGCCTCATGGGCAAACATTAAATCACCACGATAATAGCTTTAGTGGCTCCCTAAAAGGTCTGAGTTATGCAATTCAGCATGAACAAAATTGTTTACACCACTCAAATTCTAGCAATAGCTTTTGTGTTTTTTCCACCAGTCTACACTGTGTTTGTTCTAGCCTTCACTGCAGTTAACTGTTTTCAATTAACTGTCATATACAACATAGGTAATTACGGCTTATTCAAAGTTACACAGCCCCTGCAACAAAGGTGATATGACTATATTTAAAATAAGAACCCAAAATACATTCAAGAGAATGGCTACAACAATAAGGCAATAAACAGTTTTAAAAACAGATCCTACTACACAAAACAAGACCAGCTGTGTAACCTGTTGCCTTCACAAGGTTTCAGACTTGAATGGGTCAACTCAAAGTTAAGTGCTTACCCACCACTAACATTTCAGAAGTACAATGGTAAAAATATTCAAAGACATGAGTATATTGGACTGCCAGCAATCACAACCCAGGTCTTATCACAAGTACACTTTCACACATACAGCTTCGCTTTTACAGGTTTGCATGAAGTGCCCTGTACAAAGATTTTACTATAGGCTCCTTCAGGAAAAATTATGCATTGACAGAAGACATCAGCATTCCAAAACTCTTCTGAACCACATAATATAAACCTTTGACCTGCTACTAAGAAGGTCATTAAAGTTATACACCAGGCAGACAGCCTTATTGGCAGCTATGTCACAGAAACATTAAAAAAATAGCATCAGCAGTTTTAAAAAAAGAGACTGAACATTACTTTGGGGAGTGAAATGTACACCTACATACAGCAAGGAAGGGAGAAGGAAGTTGTTTGGCTAGAGCAGGTGAGCTACCCAGAGGTTCCATGTCCATCTTATTGCATATTTGATCAGTGTCAGCATTCAAACCCACATGGGTTTCTCCTTCATTATCTTGCTCCAGAGTCTTGATTCTTGCACCTTTAAAGCTACGCTGACTAGCTATGTATATTGCTGTAACTTCACATTTCTTCACAGTTACTAGAAGCAGAGACTGAGTTACTTAACCTAGCCAGGGATACTACAAGCATCAGCCTTTTGCCATCTTCTGTGCACTAAAGTCTAGGTAAAAGTGAAGTGCAGTGGAGTGTCAATATCCTACGTCAGTACAAAAACATAAAAAAAATCTTTATTTGTAAGCCTATACTAGCAAAGCTCAAGAGAAAGATGCTAAAGATGTTTAAAAAAAAAATGTACCAGTATTTGGTTAGCACTGCTAAACTGGAAGTCTCATCATGTGAAAAGTCATACAGACACAATATTTTGTGACATTAAGTTGTGCAAGGCAAACAACTGAAAGCAGCAGGGAATAGAATCTGATTGCTTTTACTCAGTTTGAATAAATGGGAATTTTACTAATTAAAACACCCACATCATTAGGCATTCTCTTGCCAGCAGACAGGCTAGAGGAAGAAGACTATCAATATTTCTACATGTGTTTAAAGGATATGTGCATAGCACTGCCTAATCATGCTTGAAAATGTAACCCTGTAATACAAAGCATGCTGATACATACATGCTAGTAAACAAAACAAAAGACTTTTAGACTCCAAAGGAAAGGCAGGTCTGATCTTAAATGTTTTAACACTGAAACATCCAAATCATTTTGGGAAGTGAATGCTCTCATTAATTTTTGAACAGTATTCACAGGTGGCAAATTAAAACATAAAGGTGCTAAAAGAGTGCTCTCTTCCCAGACGTAAGCCTACTTGATGAAAAAGCTAAGTGTTGCTGCTTTTAGCCATATAATTGAACCAAACCACAAGTTTGGAAGTCATGGGTTTAAACTTCTTGACAGCTGAAAGTAGAAGACCAATTTTGTAGTCCTGTTTAAGTTTTTATACAGGGAACAATGATCCAAACACCATCACATATCCAAGCTTTGAGAGAAAACTGAAGCTGTTCATGACAAGACCTCTTGGTAGTTCTCTCTCATACACACATCAGAGCTGGTACACACACGCTCCTCCTCTTTCCAAAGATCTCATGCATCAATCTTCAGAGTTGCTAGGTAAACAGAAGTGGAGCTCTTCATTCTGACGTGCAATGTCAAAACAGCTGTATAACTCATTCTCAAAGAAAACAGGAGCAACCGCTTATTACTGGTAAAAATCAGTAAGTCCTCCAACAAACATGAGGTACCAAATTCATTACTGTAACACTATCAAAGTGCTACAGTGATGTCTACCAAATTGGTCAGAATGCCTTAACTGGTTCCAGGAAAGAAGTTATGTCAGGTACCATATACCTGATGTAAAGGTGTACAAAGCGAACTAGAGAAGTGCTTAGTATCCAAAAACCAAGGATGACACTTCAGAATACTAAACAGTGAGTACATAACCTAGGCACCTTGCCCCCTCCAACACAAGTTGGACTTGGAGTAAAAGGTTCAGGAAAAACATAGAGAAACCTAGCAGGACAGTTTAACCTATAACCCTTCTTACCCCAAAATCAAGAAAACCAGTCTTACCACCCAATTCCTTTTTTTGCCCCCCCCCCCCCCTTTTTTTTTTTTTAAACAAAA
>VYZV01042130.1:47824-99403 GCA_013401275.1 Pandion haliaetus
CCCCCCCGCGCCCCGGGGGAGGCTGCGGGTCCATCGGCCCCGGCTCCTGTGGAGCGGGCCCGGCCGCCCGGGGAGCCGCTCGCCTCCGCCGCGGCACCGCTCCCTCAGCGGGACAGGCAGCGCTGAGAGGCCGGGGTGAAGGCAGGGTGGGCTGGGGCGGTGCCCGGCCGGGGACCGCGGCCTGTAACGGCCGTGTAAGGAGAAAGAGGGGAGCGGCCGGTGTGGTAAAATAGAGGCGCGGCCGTGGCTGAAGGCCCGAGCGGAACAGAAAGTCTGTAGGAGAGAGATGGCTTCCCGTGCAGTGGTTCAGTAAGGATGGGGCAGCCTGATCTCTAGTTCCTCTTTCTCCCTCTTGTCCTTGCTGCCCTCCCTTCCCCCTGTCTGATCGATAAGGGGACCGCAGGGCTACCAGGCCTTAGCCAAGGCAGTGTTCTTACATCTGTGCCACCCCAGCGTGCTTCAAATTTCACATGACCTTGGCTTTTGCCCTTTGTGGGCATTGTAGCGATATGTAGCTGGCCTTCCCCACTTAAGAGAAATCTGAGGAAATAATACCTTCCAGGAATCCTGAGATAAGTGTGAGGTAATCTTGATTTGCTTATGGACTTTGCCTTTAGCACCAGAATAAAGTTTCCTTTGTCGTGTAAGAGACACTCGTTAATGTTTCCAAAACTACTGAAAATGCGTGTTTAAATCCACTACTACAGAGGCCTAATTTGCCATGGCAATGTCACCGTTGCAGTGAGATGTCAGAGAAAGCTAATCCAGTTCTCCTTTGCGTTTCTTTTATGGATTATTTAAAAATCTCCCCTTCTAAGTGAAGCTAAAATTTCTTGGTTTTCCTGCTCATTGAGCATGCGTGATGCCTCCTCCTTTCAAGATAACCTGTAAATCAAAATTACCTACACATGCAGCCCCCCATTCACATCCTTAAATTTGCTGTCACTTCACAAAGTCAAACCAGAGTTGCCTCTTTCCATTCCTAGCCTTCTCTTCCAACATTCCCGGCCCTGTTTAATACTCTACCTAACCCATTCATCATGTCTTACAAGTATCATTTAATTTGAAACATATTTTCTGTTATTTCTCAATAACTTTGTATATGTCTCCCGATCTTTAAATGTCGGTCTAATTCTAGCTTAAGGAGTTGTTACATATACTTAAGCAAGGTTTCTTCTGCATTGCAAACAAACAGCAAACCGGTAACAGTTACTACCATATTAACTTTTGAAAAATATTTGAGCTACCTCCTAGCTACACTGTTCAGTTTTTCTGATTTTTTACTTACCATCTACAGTTAGAGTAAGTTGTCTGGATATGGGACCACCACTTTCTCTTTCCTGTAAAATAGCTGTCACGTTTTAGGGCTATTAAAATATTTCATATACATCATCCTGTGGTTCCAAACTGCTTTACTAATAGTAGTTGATAAATTCACATCACATCCCCAAGCATCACAGAACAACCCAGCATTTGTAACTGAAGAAAGAATTATCTTGGAATGAAGTCATTTTGGACTAATAAATGTATATTATCCTTGGATGTAGATCATGGTTATACATGGAGATATATATATACGGATCATATATACAGGATATCATTCAAGGCAATATACTAGGAAATAAAGATGAAAACAGGTAGCAATTAGGTTTCTGCACAGGTAGAGGGCCTTTTAATCAATGTATGTTCAGTTTGGAAAACCGTAATTTTATTTATTTAAGTGTCCCTTTCTCTAGAACATAAAGAAAGCATCCCTTTCTCTAGCTCATCCACCAAGCTAGTCACCTTGTTGCAGAAGACCGTCAGGTCAGTCAGGCGTGATTTCCCATTCATAAATGTTACGGTGACTACTCGCATCCACCTTCTTGACATTCATGTGTTTGGAGATGATTTCCAGGAAGATTTTCTCCATGACCTTTCCAGGGACTGCGGTGAGGCTCACTGGCCTGTAGTTCTCCAGATCTTCCTTCTTGCCCTTCTTGAAGATAGGAGAGATGCTTGGCCTTGTCCAGTCTTCAGGAACCTCTCCCGGTCACCACTGTGTTTCAAAGATAATTGACAGTGGCCTCGCAGTGACATCAGCCAGCTCCCTCAGCACCTGTGGACACAACCTCTCAGGCCCCGTGGACTTACGCACTTCCAATTTGTTTAAGTGCTCCCTAACCTGGTCCTCCTCCACTGACAGTAAATCTTCCTTGCTCCAGGCTCCCTCCGGTCTTGGTGGCCTAAGACTGCTCAGGGCCCGTATGGATGAACTACTGAAATTGTCTTCAGGACAGACAACAAGCAAGTAAAAAAGACTTTCTAGCATAATGGCTGAAACACTTAGATATGAGGTAGAAGTTCAAACCCCACAAACGTGTGCAAGGGGTAACTGTGGGTGTTGCACTCTAACCAAGCCATGAGATAAAAGGAGAAACACTTCTTCCTCCAACCATTTGGTGAATAAAATCTTTGTTATCCTATTTTTCCTAATACATTGTCGTGGTTTAACCGCAGCCAGCAACTCAGCACCACGCAGCTGCTTGCTCACTTCCCCCCACCCAGTGGGATGGGGGAGAAAACCAGGAAAAGAAGCAAAACTTGTGGGTTGAGATAAGAATGGTTTAATAGAACAGAAAAGAAGAAACTTATAATGGTAACGATAACACTAATGAAATGACAACAGTAATAATAAAAGGATTGGAATATACAAGTGATGCACAATGCAATTGCTCACCACCCGCTGACCGACGTGCCCGTTAGTCCCCGAGCGGCGATCCCCCCACCGGTTCCTAAACGTCACATGGTATGGAATACTCCGTTGGCCACTTCGGGCCAGCTGCCCTGACTGTGTCCCCTCCCAGCTTCTTGTGCCCCTCCAGCCTTCTTGCTGGCTGGGCATGAGAAGCTGAAAAAATCCTTGACTTTAGACTAACCATTACTTAGCAACAACTGAAAACACCAGTGTGTTGTCAACATTCTTCTCATACCTAACTCAAAAACACAGCGCTGTACCAGCTACTAGAAAGACAATTAACTCTATCCCAGCTGAAGCCAGGACATACATGAAACAAAGCCTTTTATTTGGGCCACTTGGGACATGTTGTGTCAACTGAAACATATAGACAGATTTCCATCTGAATGAAAAAAACCAAACATAATATTATATGTATTTTATCTAAGACTTTTTCTTCACACCAGAGTCAAATTATATGAACACATACACATCCATCCTGCAAGCTATCATTTCATGTGCTAACGTGCCTGAAATCTGTACCAATACTAATGATGATGCATTTGGGGTAAGTGAGCTACAATGTGGGTATTGTTATTTTTCAAAAGCCTGTGAAATCACACAAAAGAAAAAAGGATTAGTGTTGGACAGATGAGGTTTTCTAATCACTGGAGTTCAGAAATAAGGTTGTTTATACAAATCTAAGCTTGTTCTATCCAGTTCCTTATGTGTATATGCACAATATGGAGTTACAGAATTGAATATAGCTCATCCATTCCCTGAAGAGGCTGGAAAAACTCACTGATGATGTCATTATGGTCTTTAATCCATTATCTTACAACACTTGCTCATGGCATACTGTCAATATTCTACATTTAATATTTTTTCTTGCAGTCCTCAACACTGAGCAAACTTCTCACATCATCTGAGTGTGTAACGACCACGTACGCACTGAGATACATTTTGGGGGTGGAGGAAAGAGGATGGTCAGGCATCATCAAGCAACAAAGGGGCAGCAGCACAGGACTGGTGAGCAGGCATTTAGAGGGCCTCTGCCAAACAGTGCAGCAGGCCACGGGTCGGCTCAAAGTGGCAGCATTTGACGTGCTTCTGCAGAGCAGCAAGGCCACGCGGTGCTGCCAGTAAGAGAGCTAAAGGCTAGTGGCAGGGAAGAGGGATGCAGATGCTGAGTGTTCAGGGTGTGAGAGCCGATGCATCTAGACTAACCGGTTGTTTCACAGCAGTCGGTTAACTCGTGTTTGTGTTTGCATAGTAAGACAAGGTGAGGGATGTTGTTACCCCTTGTTCACCAGGGAGAGGACTGAGGCTGAAATATATGTTTGAAGTACCAACTGATTTTGGATGTGCCCCTTTTCGCCTCCTTTTCAGTTGGTATATGGGGAAAAATCTCATCTTTCCCTTGCATTTAATTTATTTGTAGCACAGCTTTCCCTGACGTCAGGTGCAGCTGTTAAGTGCTCGGCACTTTGACAAACCTACACTCAGTTACCTTGAAGCCGACAGCAGAAGAAAGAATAAAATCATTGACTAGCTGTAGAAAAAAGATATTTAAATGATCTCCTGTAACCACATAGAAATTATGTTGTATAAGGAGTGTATTCTAGTCCTGAAAAGGAATTTCAGCCACTATACCAAGATTATCTTTTCTCCTTTTCCAGACCCTTGCATCATTCATGGCATCCTGTTTGTTTATTATCATCCGCACCATGCATTGATGAAGCAGGAGTCTTGCCGAAGGCTATTATTGTAAATAAGGCTTATTAAAATGAATACGCACAAGAAGAGCAAGTTACAGTAATCCAGGCAGTTTTTGTTCTACAGTGTCCTAATTTTTTAATCCTTTTCTTGGCACATACAATATCTTTGAAGGTAACTGGCAATCATACCAAGTACTGGAGCCAAAACAACGTATAGGAACTTGGCTGCCTATGACGTACCCCAGAAGCTGGCCAGGTACTGATAGTTCATGTGGAAGGTGCAAAGTGTAGCCCTTTCTTCTATTCAGAATATACTTGGTGACCTTCCTCCTGCTACCTTTCTTTTGGCATTAATACATTTCTATTTCCCGGGGCAGGAGTACAGAGAACAGCTTCCTTCCACCCTTTTCCCTCTGCGTTACACCATTATGCATCACACTGTGAGCTCTTTGGTGTAGGTCTCAACACAGCAAGACCATGATCCCAAACTGGGACCTCCACAGGCTACCCTAAGACTAAATACTAGCAGGTATGAGAGAGATCATTCAGGTCCATCCACAATTCACAGCAAGTTAACGCCACCAGGCTCCTCGCAGGAGACGTGCAGACGATGAGGAACAGCACATCTAACTACGGACTTTTGGAGCAACTCGGCTTCAGTTTTTGGTTCAGAGCCCTTTTCCCAGTCCTTGGGTGAATTAAATGAACAATGCAGACTATTTATATAAAGATGATAAGCATAAGAGGGATGAGAAAATTCTATTTATGTCAATTTATAGAATACCAAACTACATAACTAAACTGTATCTGTGGCTGCAGCCAGGGACTTTTCCTGGACACGATGCAATTGCTTTCCAGCTTTAGCAAAGCCTTTGAGTAAATACCGGCAGTATGACTTTGCTCCCGAAAGAGGGTGCTGAAACATAATATATATGAGAAAAACTGCAAAGCTTCGCAATTGCTCAATTCGATATTCCTCCAGCATAAGTTTATTGTGGCTTGGTTTTTATTTTACGTGCCCACAGCTGGCAATTTAATACAAGTTTTAGCTTTAGCTGCACAGATATATTATACCAGCTATAGTTTCAAAAATGAAATGCATAGAAAAAATGACTTTATAATAAGAACTAACCATACCAGAGAAAAACAAGAGGTCAAACTTTCAAATCTGCTTTGATAAATTACAAAGTCTTTTTGCTTTAGCCTGATTACTCAGATTTGATTCAATGCAGTTTTATTACTGACAGTTCTTAAGCACTCACTGAGAGCTAACAAAAATTCTGTCACATTAACCTCATAACTCCCCACTAGCAGAACCGAGATCTTTAGGTACATAACCATTGTCCTGTGCCAATAAAATTAGAAAAAGAACAGCTAACAGAAGAAAGATAACCTCTTTCATCTGAGCTAGCTGCCTAGGGAAAGAAGAGACATTTTGCCAGTGAGCTGGACAGATGCTACTGACAGGAAAATTTTGTGAAACAGGCAGGTCCTGAGTTTAAATTCCAAGTTTTGGAGGAGATCGTGATCAAAAGCAGCGATTGGTAATGGGAGACATGTGTGATTTCACTTGTTTTTCCCAAACTAAAACTTCATCCTACCATTGAAACATAGCAGGAGCTGAGAGTTGCCGGCAGTTGGCCGATCTGAGTTACCTTGTCCACCCTGTTTCCTGCTGCGCTGCAAACCCAGTGGGAGCTGGCAGCTCTGAAGTCATTGCAACTCAGAAGTGCTTTTCCTAAGATGCAGAGATATTCAAAACCTGACTGGACACAGCCCTGGGCAACTGGCTGTAGGTGGCCTTGCTTGAGCAGGTGGGTTGAACCAGATGACCTCCAGAGGTCCCTGCCAACCTCAACCAGTCTGTGATTCTGTAAGTTAGGTGGTTTGTGAGGAGGTCCAACCTACAGCAACCCCTACACCAGCAGGACTCAAGCTAACTCCCTGTGGTATTTCACTGTGAACAGTAGTTGTTGTATAACAGCATTGCCCCAGAATGAAGTGCTGTTTTAATTGCCTCCACTTACTCTCCTTGTTTCCAGAGAATTTCCACTGGAACTAGGCAATTCCATTTGTCCACATGTTGACTTATTTTTCTGCCTTTCCTCTCAGCACAACATGCTGTTCAACAACCACTCAAAGCTAACGTGCATGGCAGAGGTCTGCTGTGCTCAGTGCCGGGGATCCAACTAAATGCATGGCATCACCCTCCATACAAAACAGATAAATCCAAATCCTGCCACAGCCCTTAAATCTCCAAATTCAGGTCATAAGATGGATGTTAAAAATATCCGTAATACTATTACAGCTTCTTTTAGATGCCACCAGAATCCTATTTACTTCCTATGTGTGTCTTCATTGAAGACATTATTGTTTTGCTAAAAAATAAAATTATTACTATAGAAGGAAACTATATTAATTAGTATTAATATAATGTGTCAGGTACAGGGAACTTGAGAAATTAGAAATGTTACATCTTTACCAAACTTAAGCGTAGGTTTGCTTTCTGTTTTAGACAAAGCAAAACAAGAATAAAGAAAAAAAATGGTTTGTATTACCATGTTCTTAGGTCTGGATTTGGCTTGGCACACTAACTCCAGCCTGTTTGGACTATAAAGAAATTGGAATAAAAATTGTGAGGCTGAAGCATTCCAACGCACTGAGTCACTACAATGTTTCTCTGTCAGTCAGCTTCCAAACTGCTCCTTGCTCTACAGCACCTAAAGAGTAATCTCTTGGACAAAGACGACAATTTTGTGCTTAGAGAACAACTTCTCTGGGGACAGAATGGAGACCAAAAAGTATTTCTCTTCAATATTTCAAGATGGTCTGTAGCAACACAGAAAGAATTAAATGAATAACCTACCAAAAAGATTAATTAGAGGAAAGGCTGGCAGGTCAACCTCAGGAATTACGGCAGTTCAGTGTAGACTAGCACACTGGAATTTGGAAGCTCTGGCAAACAAGTCCACGTCTATAAAAGTGGGCTAGAAGGTACATGAGAACACGCTTTCACGTGAAGTTTCTGGCAGTATCATTTCTGGGCAGGTAGCCCTGGGATGGTAGCCATTCTCACAGCCTTTGGTGTATCTCTGCATCTAGGTCCAAGAGAAAGCAGGGGGCGAAGTAGTATATGGACTGAGAGCCTAGCAGGAAGGAAAACTTGAGGATTAGAACATCTGCGCTACATTTTGGACAAACGTAGCCCGTCTATTCATCAAGTACACTTTGGTTTGTGAAGATGTTTCCTGTCCTGCACCACACGTGATCCCCTTAGCTTATTTCCACCGCTTGTGCCACTGAAACCAGGAAAGACCGTTCTCTGAGCTCTGGTCAACAAAAGCGTGAACAGCCAGAACTGAGAGGGCAGCAATGGGAGCGCATGTATGAACCTGTCATTTTTGACAGGTTTTCATTTAGCAAATAAAATTAAAATGATGAATTTTAATATTTTAAGAAAGATTATTTTGATTCCACGTGCCGAAGACTGCTTTACCAAAAACAGGGGAAAAGCAGCAGGACATTTTCAATAAGCTTTGACAGCTTAAATAAATGTTTTATAGGGGGTATAAAGCTTTGTTACCATTTAGAACAAAAATTTTTGTTCTAAGTTTTGAAGGCATGAAATTTTGTGCTTCTTCCACCAAGCACAGAGCCTCTCCTCTTCCCTGACCTTTTTCTGTTTTGCGTCAGTGGCAGAGTTGTGATGGGGTCAGTAGCTCCGGCTCTGTGTGATTTTCACCTCTTCCCTAGACAGCCTAAACAAACATTCGCTTATCAATTCCTCCCTAGTAGGCAGATCTCCAGGGAGGTGCCACAGTTAGGTGGTAGGGCGACATTGCTCTTCCTTTGGCACGGTGCGTGGAGGATTCAGGGCTTCAAGTCAGAGAACTTCAGCTGCAAATACGAGTGCTGGGCTACAGACCGAACCCTCTGTTAAACGCAGCAGAGTCACGTCAGGGTGACAGCAGCCGGCCGGTGCCCCCGCCTGCTCCCAAACCGGCCTGTCAATGGAGACCCCTCTGCGATGAGCCTTCCCAACGGTTTTGCCAAAGGCCCGTGGCCGCTATCCACAGTGGCGCCTAGGGCGGCGGTGGAACAGCCCCTTTAACCTCTTCCCCCGCCCGGCTCTCGCATTCCCACCTCCCTGCAGGAGGTTCCTCACCGCCACCTCCCGCCCCTCTGCTCTTTGCACTCCTCCCCCTCCAGGTGAGCGGCGGGGAACCCCAGGAGCCCAGCGCAGCTCTCTGCCGGCGCCGGGAGCGGAGGAGAGCCGGGAGCGGGGCGCGGGGAGCCGGGAGCGGGGAGCCGGGAGCGGGGAGCCGGCCCTCCTGCCCTGTGGCCGCCGGCGGGGGCGGGCGCGGCGGAGCCGGGGAGGAGGCGGCGCTTTANTTCGGGGGGGCATGCCCTCAGCTGCCCTCCCCGGCGGGGCACCCCAGCCGGGGGCGGAGGGACGGGAGGGAGCCCCGTGCACCGCGGGGAGCCGAGAGGCGTACGGGGACAGTCAAATGGGGGAAGGGGGGTGGGGGGAGTAAGTGACGTGCAGCCCCCCTGCATGCAGTTCCCCAGGCGGCATGCGGGAGCCTGCGGGGCACCCCCAGCCCCTCTGCCCTTCCCCGCTCCAGGCGGGTGCGTTTTTCTCCGTTTCGAGGTGCGTTTGTGCACGTTACGTAAACAGATTATTCCCGGCGGTGTGTTGATAGAAGCTCTTGTGCTAGTCACACAACCTGTAGCGGAACACTTTCTTTTTTCCGTGTAATGAATGAACAGTAGAGTTTTAGATTCCAGTTTAGCATTTAAGAGAGTTGAAGTGGAACAATGCTGTCACCTGTTTAGCGAGAAGGACCATTTCCCCATAGCGCATCGTGTCTTTGCAGTCATAGTAACTTCCCCGAAGGAGCTCCTCCTGTTTATAAACAGGAATGCATTAAGTGCATTAACACCTTACAAAACAGGACAGTATCGTACAGGTATTTTGCAGCCTTACAGTCTGAGGTACAGTGGGCCAGAAAGACTTGTCCAAGCTTGCTGTCATATCAGAAGCTTGGGACATGATTAACAACAGAACCTAGTTTTTTGTTTCATATGATTTAACAACAAAAATACTTTTTTTTCAAATGTCTTTGCATCCTATGTAGTAAACTCTGCCTTCCTTGCATAAAAATGAATTTGGAATTCCTCCCCCTCCCCCGCCCCCCAGCAATTCAGAAATGAATAATATTCAAATAGTCTTTCCATGAATTAACATGAGCCCTCTCATCTGCTGTCAGTCTGAATCTGTTTCTCCTATTTAGTCTATTTGCAAACAACTCAGACTTAGGGTGATGGATATGAAAACATATCTTGGAAATAATATCGAAAAAGACCAGAAATGTTGCAGTACTTTATGCTGTCTAGGACCCCCAGAAAGACTTTCCACTACATTACTGAATTCCTATTTCTTACCATGTAGGGTGGAACATAAACACAAAATATATGATTAAATTACCATGACTGCACAAAGCCAAAGTTAATACCAGCCATTGGTAATGTCTTTCTTATTGACATAGTGAAGGCAGTTACAAAGACACCCAGTGTTGCAGAAGGTAACATGCATTATTTACCAGTAACTGGTACAGCTAACATCCAGGTGCTCAGAAGTGCCGAGTCGACTGGAAAGGACATTAAAATAGCCTGAACCAGTTAAAATATTTCAATTTGACTCCTTCTAGGACTGAGATGAACTCAGTTATACTGCTGCAAATCAAGGAAAAATTTGTTGGTAACATAGGCATTGGCAACTTTGTACTAATGGAAATGATAGCTGAGACCTACCCTTAACCTGTTATTTCTGGTGTTTACAGTTGTTTAATTGACCTTGAAATTATTCTTGAAAGAGCTGGCAGCAATATCCAGAAATCGCCATTCAGAGCTACACATGGGTTTCTGTTAGCATGTTTTACTCTTCTGTATCTCCAGTAACCTTAGCGTTGAAAAGTTGCTGAGGTTTCCCAAGCCCTGTTACTCACACATACAGGCATTCTGTGGAGAATGGCCAATTTGGGAAAATCCTTAAGGTAGTATAAAGGCTGAAGGTTGCTTTGGCTCTAAAAGTTTGAAAGAGTGTCCTTGGAATATTAGCTATGGTTTCTAAAACTTGAACTTTTGATGAAAACTGTTGCAATAACGCTAATGCAGGGTTAAAAGTTGCAGCACATCGATCTCTAGATGGACCTGGAGCTCAGGGGCGGGGGGGGACACAGACACAGGAGGATACTACCAAAGGTATCAGGAGCAAATGAATGACAAACAGATTTTTGGCCCAAGTAGTGGGAACAGTATTTTAACATTCCCTTCTTTAGTGGCATAGAAATAAGCAGGTATATGTTGCTAGTGTCCCTTCAACTCGGCTAAGAGAGTTTCTTCAGCATCCTGGGTGTTCAATCACTAATATTTGTAGAAAGTAGTACAAGGAAACTTTTTTTTTTTGAAACTTCACTTTGCTGAAGTGGCAAACCACGGCCTTCATCAGGCTTTAAGTGTTTCCTCAGCATCCTCACAATATGAGGGCAACCACAGTGGGACAGTTCTTCTGTTTATGTAGTTCACTGCAGCTCTACTTACTTCAGTGAATCTAGGTCAAACTACACTGGCTCAGGATTTGGCTGCACCCTTGAACTTTAAACCGATTATAAATTTTGATTTGTCAGTGTATTTTCCATGGGGCCAAATCCCACTTTTACAGAGTAAGAGAGTGTGTAACCTTGCACAGTGCATGGCAACAAATTACTTACAAAGAGGCTAGGTAACACTAAGGTAAGCATAAACATGAGGACAGTGCGAAGCTGTATTTAGTAAGTTCAAGTATCTGTACCTCTACAATAATGCAGCTGCAGAGGTGTTATATAGATAGGGGCTAGAATATTTTTAAAATTCCCTGAGAGACTTTGATAACTGGGATAATCTGAAATCAATGAAGACAGACACCTAACTCTTCTGAGCATTCATAAGCATCATGGCCACCATATCAGTGTATGATGCTTGATGTGGGCATACGTTGATTGCAGGACATACGGAAAGGCCCCTAGACAGCAACAAATCTCTCCTCTTTGTTGGCAGTAGCCAAAATAAAACCCTGCTTCATTGTCCATTAGTATTTGTTAATTGCCCTGAGCACCTCCTGGAAAGAGAGTATTGCAAAGACAATGTTCCAGCCCCTGAACATTGACACACAAACTGGAAGAGGACATTTTCTGCAGACATAGATCAATCCAACACAAATCCATGACCGACATGGGAGTCAGTGCCACAGCATCCACTGCCAACAAGATCTCTCCAGCTCCATCAAAGTGAAAAGGTAGCAGACTTCAGCAGCCCTGCCATCCAGAACCATGACAGCAAGCCAGGGTTGTGCCAACTGATACAGAATTAATAAGCTATGAGAAAACATGCTCAGAAACTGCATATAGAACAGACAAAGGGACATAAGTACTTGCACAGAAACTCAAGAGGATGTGCTGAAGCCTTTTGCACATGATGGGATTGATTAAAAAAACCCTCCAGGACCTGGAGTAAGAGTCCAGTGTTTCATTTGCCTAGTTAGTTATAGATACCTGCTTATCGAAACCTGCGTGCTGGCCTTGGTGTTGATCCCTTTCATCTCTAGGAATATCCTTTGATTCTTTAAGGCTGATCATTGTATCTTCATCACAAGCAGTCTGACCTGTGAAAAGAAACAGACTCCTGTTGTTCATTGGGTACTTGATTTTATATTCATGTAGTTTAATAGCATCTTTTGATTTTATTAAAGAAAAAAGTTAATCAGATGTAAGCAGTTTAAAATTGAACCTCTGACTCAGAAGTTGGGAAAAAAAACTGCAATAGTATTTTCTTCAGGTATTAGTAAACTCCAGATTAATGTTAATATAAAGGGCTGGTTTATTCCCTGATCTAAGCCAGCTTCAAGTGTAAATCAGCAGAATCACATCAGGTAGGATTTTTTCCTCATGCTTTCATGCCTTACTATATGAGAGTTTTGTTAAATCACTGCCTGTAAAACTGATTTAGAAGCTGAGGCATTGATAGGCCTCATACAAATTGAGTCTGAAGTCCATATTCAGTCATAAAGTAGTATGTCACAAGTGTAGCCTGACTTGTAATTAAAGAAGGTAAAGGAGAAGGGAGGGAAGTTAGGAGGATGAAACTAAGCATACCACTGGTTGTTCAGAGCCAGAAAGCTGCTGGGCTGAGTCCGCCTTGTGAGGTAATGGTGGAAGGGGGCACGAGAAGGATTGCCCAGCTGCAACAGGGAAGAAACAACTTGTGAGACTGGGGCCTGCAGCTCTGCCGCATTATAAATGCCAAGCTTCAGACTTCAAGCATATCAAATTTATCAGCCAATTTGCAAGTGCCTGGCAACGGCTTAGCTTATAAATCCGTTATCTGCATACACCCCCAATGGCTTGCCTGATCATATGCTAAATACATGGGCCACAAGATCTGAGTGACTGCATCTTTACCCACAGGACTGCTGCACAGCTGATGAGTTCAACATGAAATAAAGTGAATATTTATGTCTTCTGTGGGGCTTCTTATCTACCTAAGTAACAACAAAAGACACTTTAGTTCTTGAGGGCTAGTTATGCTCAGATCTAGGAGGGTAAGAGGAAACAATTTACATCTTCAAGAATATGACAATTACCATTATATTGGCATTAATACTGAAAGTAGTCTGATTTGATGTCAATCTAACAACAACTGAGTGAGTTTTTTAAATATAAAGTTCATCTAGCTAATGACTTTTAAACTGGATTGCATTTCCTCTTCCTCAGTCAAAACTGACCATGATAAATTGATAAAGGTCAGATGTCCCAAACTGAAGGAAATCAAACCCCATGTGGCAGAAATTTCTATATGAAGATGTGTAATTAGAGAATAAAAAATTAAGTGTTTTCATCACTGTTGGGAGACATTTTGATTTTTTCCCCTAAGAAGGACAGATACAGAAATGAAACAAGAAGTACTTCATATTCTGTGTCATTATTTGAGAGTCAAACACAGCAAGAAATGGACGTTGGAAGTAGGGTGGCCAACTTTTAAATAAATATCCTAAAACCAAGCATAAGGAAGCTCAACAAAACCGTTCTTTCCCTAGTTCTTACAGGCTCCCTAGAGTATGCTAGTCAGTAGTTACCATTCACGATGCTTTGCAGCTAGCAAAGGCAACGTGGTACAGCAACCTAACAGGGGTAGTAACTTACACACATGAAGAAAAGCCTACAGCTGTTTTTGTTTCTCCTATGTGACAATAACTGATGCAGTTTATAGACATTCTGTGTCATTAGGGCCTTACCATGCAGCACAGTCATCAGCATTTTTATTTTGTTTTGAGAAAAGCATCAGTCTGGGTGTTTCTATGGTATAATGGGTTTAAGAGTTTTGGGCTTTAAAATTCCAGTTATATGTGGATTAAACTCTAGGATACCTACTGTCGGGGTTAACAGAGGAAGGGAGCTAATTAGCTTGTGCACCCTCTTATCCTGTGCCAGCAGACTGTGCTTTATTATTGGGGTTCCATACACTTTTAAGAAAAGGTGTCCTTGGAGTTCATTAGCCTGATTTAGGGTTTTAAAAGAGGTACACTTAGAACTGTTTTGATTGAGGAGACATAAGAGAACTTCCACACTCTTTTTGCCTTCCTTATTAAACTTGAAAATCAATTGTCATTTCCTTTCCTCTCCTTACCCAGTCTTCTTGAATCATGATTGAAGTCCAAAACATGAATTAGCATTTGAAATCCAGGGGTTTGCCCTCAAGGATTTAGGGAGAATTGGAAGAAAAAACTTTAAGGACCAGTTAACAGAACAAGAATATATTTTCCTCTTCAAATGCTGTTTTGTGTTCTCAAGTGACACTTTGGAAAACATGCATCAGATCCTGTTTCTTTATTTCCCTATATTACACATGCGTTTTCACAGCCAGCTTGAAGTAGAAAAATACTTTGTTTCTAGCATTTTGCTGTGAGCATGGATAAAACCGTTCCAAAAAAGAAAGTGCCTTCAAACTGGCAGGGAATAAATGGTTGGCAAAGTTGTCGAGGGTGATTTCCATGTCAGGGAATTGGCACATCTTTTGGTAAGTCAGTTCTGAATAATACCATCCACACCCGCTTTCTCTCCAATGGCTGGCTGCAGCCAGCCAAGTTCCTTCTATTGCAGTTTAAAAGGTCAGTTGTAGGGTCATGCAAGTTCTGCATCTGCTAGAAGTTGGTATTTGTGACAGAACAGTGTTTTATTATGTACACAGTTTAATTTTTTCAGTGTTTTTCAATAGCCCATGCAATTCTAGGGGGAAAAAACATCGTCTATTTTCATTTTTATGTGCTCGTCAATCTATTATTCAAATCTCTTTACGTGCTAAGTAGTTTAATCAATTTGCACTATTGACTGGCTACTCAAAATTACCCTCCTCAAAATCAGAAGTTTGTCTAGTGTGAAAACTATTCAATGCAATGCTTATAGGAACAGCTGCATCTGTCCTCTCGGCTGTTAGGGTTACATGCCTTCCTAGAGTAGCACTTCAGTGATGCTTCGCTGTTAACACCAGAGACTGAACTGTGGCTTAAAAACAGCCCTTCTTACCTAGGAGTACTTTCTTAACCTTGTCTAGACTTCTTTCTGAGATGTATCTTTTAATATTGACAGAAGGCTATGCATGAAGCCAGACAAAAACTCCATCTTTTCAAGTTTATGGAAGAAAAAGAAAAATCAAAGACATCGGAAAACAAACATATCAAAAAACAGTTCAGATTAGCAAAGTGTTTATAGGTTCCTTTCTTCCTCCCACCTTCTACTGCTGCTGAAAGCAGAAATGAGAGATATCTTCTAACCAACCAGTATGGAGGTGGCTTTGATTTCAGCAGTTATCATCACTCTCTAAATACTAGACACCTTATTTCATGAGAGTTACCTAAGAAAACCAAATCTCCTCCCAAAAATCAGGACCTTCCACTGAAAAAGGTATTAGAAGACTCTGGATCCACTCTCAAAAGTACCCTTGGAAATTTTACCTCTTCAAGCACTGGAGCTACTGGCTTTATCTGGAAGCTTGATGAGCAAGAACCATGGGAAGGTAGCACTGAATCAGTCCATCCCCCAAAACAGACAAGTATATCACATCTCTAGCCTTATGGCATTCTCTTCAATTTCCAGAACTCTCTTTTCTGGCATAAGGTTAGTTACATATCCTAGGATTTTTTTTTAATTTTTCTGATATGTGTCAAAAGCATCACAGGATGTTCATGCTCCCCTTTGAAAGCTGAGATACAGCTTGTGATTTCTTGGTGCTGAAACACATTTGAAACTTGGCTCAAAAATAGGCAATTTGTGCAAGGAAATAGAAAAGGCAGCATTTAGCTTTATTCCTCTGCAAAATACCAGTAGCTCTCCATTTCAGTGAAATGCAATATAGAGAACCTTTTGGCTCTAATGCAGTTATTCCTTCCCTACTGCTGGAGACTTTGTAAGCCTGCATTTTAATAGTATCTGCAAAAAACCTTGAAAGATAAAAGACTAGATGAGAGTTATTTTGCTTACAATAACTAAAAGAAAAAGTAAAAAATATTCCCCATAACCTACCCTGGAGGGAAAAGCACCGCTTTTTTCCCCTTTTACATTTACTAAATTACCAGCATAATTTTATTTCAAATCAGGTATCAATGAAATGTCCCCTGAGGACTACATTTAATATAATTTTTTTTCACAAAATAATTTATTTTTCATCAAGCAGGAAGTCATTTCCTTCTGTTTGCCAGACACCTTTGGGACATAGCAGAATTCAGATCAGAAAGTGTTTCAATGGAAAGGTGCAAAGTTGAAAGCCAAGCCAGAGAACAATGTCACGAGGATGGGTGTAGAAGGGAAACAACACAGCACTATCCCATTTTTGCCTCCAGGTGTCTTTTCATGAGTTTAAAGAGTGTAAGTATTTAAAAATTCCAGCTCATTAAACCTTAGTCTTGCTGAAACTTGGTATGTGTGCTGCAAGCACTCAAAAAATACTCAACAGCTCCTGAGCGCTCAGTAGGATAAGGAACATCCTGATCAGCTGAAAACAAGAAACCCATACCAGTCCCCTAGTCTTCAGCAAATTTGGAGGTTCATGTGCTCTTCTTTCTTTTACAAAGGCATCCCCCCACCCCTCAGTGCTCCTCCTCCAAATATGAACGGCATTGATAAGACACTGACACGAATGTGATTCTCAGCAGTTCTCATTGGATGCAATAAGGTGGTTATTTAAGTGAAGAGGATACAATATTGTGGAAATAATGTTGTCATGTAAATTAACAACACTGAGCTAAATAACAAAGTACTCACTGCAACATGGGCATCTGTTGCAGAAAGCAAAGTGAGATCATTAAACACCTATGACACTTCTTTCATCAATCCAGAATTAGAAGAGGTTGGAGAATTTGTTACCTGAAATAATCTTGCACTTGACTCAATAAGCCAGTTTGGGATATGTTTTGATCAACAGTTGATCAGATCTTCAGCTTAATATTACAGGTAAATGAGTCTAAATTATGAAGGAGAAATGTCATAGTCAGAATAAAGGAAGCATTCAATTCAATTAGAGCCCTCATAACACAGTGCTTATACCTAGCTGGGAAAAGTACCAAAGGACACCTTCAAACATCACCTCCTGGTTTCTTTCTTAGCATCTTCCTAAAAGAAATAATTTCAAATAGGTGGGTTTTCATTAAAACCATTAATACTTGCAATTCTTTTATTTTACTTCCTTTCTTAACTCTCACAGCTATCAGACATTTGCTTTCTCACCACATTTACAGATTGCACAGTCTTAAACTGAGATGTGTATTTCTTATTACAGTCTGTTTTCCAGGGGAAAGTCCCTTGTTGCTGCTTTTTTTCTGTAACGCCTTAGCTCTCTATGATATTTAATAACTAGATTTACCATCCTTACCTTTGCTGCTCCTGTCAGACAACATGTTTTGCTGGCAAATAAATATTCTGTGTTTGCTAGTAAGNTCTTTAAGGATATCTGTAGTGATACTTAAAGCAGCCGCAGGTGCCATCAATGCTACTTCTAACTGGTCCTGTAAAACAAGTGCATTTATTACATTTACTTTCTAAGAAATTTTCATCTCTTCAAATAGTTATTCCCAACAACACACATTTAATGCAAAGAAGTGATGCTTCTCCTTCTTTGAAACAGTAGTAAAACTAAAAAGACTTGGAGCATCTCCATCACTCATTGGAAACTTGCGCTTACGAGGATATTCATTTTCTGGAAAAAGGTACATGATCGGTGCCTGTGATGTGTATCAGGTCTCAGACAGTTCAAGCTGACCTTGCCAGCAGCTCTATTTTCCTCTTGCCAACTATCTGTCCCCTACAGGGCAGCACTGAACCTCACGGATACTTAACCATTGAGGGAAACAAGAGTTTTCTACATGATGTCTCTCTTTCTAACGGCTGTTTGCTCTAAGAATCAATTAATAATTAAATCAGTCCAGATAGGTGTGGCAGTCACTGCGGTGCAGCGTTCTCATGTAAACATGGTGTCACATGGAAATTCCCAACTTTGATGACAGTAGATTTTACAGGTCAGCTTAGGCTGATCCTACCAGATGATCTCCCCGAATGATGAAGAAAGCTGTGTGAAAAGCCTCTACGAAAAAAGCCCATCTTCTAATGCTGGACATAATCAAGAAAACACAAAATGTATTGCAAGACCAGCATACCCACTGAAGCAGTGAATGTCTCCTAGTTGTGCTTTCTTTCCACAATATTAGATGTTGTGACACGCTCATCCTTTATAATTTTCCTGGTCTTACATTTCTTCTTTAAATCAGCAGTTACTTACAAGTGAAATCTAGCATCAAAGCAATAAATTAGAAGATAAATGTTTATTAAAACTCATAAGCTTGAAATCTGTTTGATTTTAAGTTTAATGTACAGATTTTAGATTTTATAAGCACATATTTCGACCTAAAATCTCAGGCTTCTTTCCCAGAGGGAATCATAACTACCTAATTGAAAAGTTTCCTGTACTGAGTTTTGTACCCACGTTCCTCACACAGCAGTTAGACTGTTTTGTACGTGGGTAATGACCTCAAAGTGAAATTAAAAGGCTTTGCATGTGTTGGAAGATTAAGCCTGAAACCTCAGAAGCTGGGATCTGGACTCTCTAATCCACAGCAGCATGCTACAAACACCTCCTCCTCTTCCATTCTTTTTTCTTCCCCTTTTTCCATTTGCATCCCTATAAATAGTTCAGGAAAGGGTCTATCATTTGGGCAGCAACTAGGCAAGAAATGGTGTAACAAACAACTGCAAAACAAGAGCAACCCATTTCTCTAATGAGCAAATAGGCACGAGCGGACTTTCTTCACCTAGACTGTGAGAACAAGGACAAATCTGTAAACTGAGTGTTGTTACTCTTAAGGATGTGGCTAAAGCAGGCTACAGCGTGACCTATCTTATCAGTCTCTGAACGGAGAGCAACAGAAAGAAAACACGCACGCACATTAACCTGCAGCACTAAGCTACTTTGCCAGATTCCTTCATTCCAAGTTCTGAGAAGAAATTAAAGCACAAGGGCTCTGCTCCTGGCAGCAGGTCTGGTGAGCCTGGCCAAGTGGACCATTGTGCCCGTGTGGAGCTTTGCTGGTCTCTTCAGCAACCCGCACAGCATCTACCCATAGCTGGTGGCTTATAATTACACAATGAACACACCTCCTCGTAAAACTCCTGCTTCTTCCAGGTCCATTCCCACATGGCAAAGGAATGGGAATATGTCCTGGTTTACACATTGTATAATTCCATAATTTGAGCAGGTTACACAGGATATATATCAGGGTAGATCTGGATGCATTGTGCCTTTTGGAAGGTAGGTAGCCCAGTTCAACTAAATGTTTACATGTACAATTTTCCACAAAGGCAATACAGCTGGGCAGAATTCATCTCAGTGGCTTTACATGAAGATTAAATAAGACTTTCAGTAGCAGGTTTGGGAAACAAAGCAAACACATAGGCATTATTATAGATATACTTTTCTCGGTTTTAAACCCACTTTCTTCCTTTCTGGGCTTTCTGACTGTTACAGTCAGTAATAATCTTAATTTACACGTATTCTTTTTAAACATAATTCTAGTTTTACTGTGGCAGTGAAAGCATGACTAACTTCTACAGCATGTAAATTTGTGAAAACAAGAACTCAGTGTTTTAGCTCAGTAAAAATGCAGGACAGAGGGACTTCAGTTTGGGGGATCTATGCTGAGGAAGTTACTACAAAAGCCAACCAAGGGTGTGAACATGTCTGATCCTGTTCCAGCTGTGCCAGTAAATGAGATTACCACTCCCAGCCACCCAGCACCATCCCTTTGCTGCAGGTCACTATCCTGCACAGCTCCTTGCATGATCTTTGCATAGCTTTTTATTCAGGATAAGCCCAGTTGCTAAAGAGCTCCTATTTGGATAGTTTTGATTAACCAGTCGCTTTAACAAGAATACGCAGCTGCTGTACAACCAGCACTGCCAAGAGGTCTGTGGTGGTGTTCCCAGCCCAAAGGAAGCACAGCTGAGAAGCCAGTGCACAGCGACTTTCATGTTGCCTAAAACACAACAGTTCTCTAGCTCTAATTTGGTTTTTGTTTGTGCTTATAAGGAGCTCAGTGCAGTTTAATAACTGCATCAACTGGAGATGGTTTTGCTCATGAGGATGAAAGTATTTTCAGGACCACTGTTTTTTCTGAAAAACTAAGGTATCCTATGCTATAATTGTCTATTTGCTCCTAGAAGTTTTTATACTTAAAATATTCTTCTGTACACATTCAGTAGCTATGGCAATTTTAAAATACTTTAGGAGCATGTGATTAATAGTAGTGAGCTTCGGAAATTCATAATACATTGACTATAAATACAGAACACAGTTAAGTGATGCAAACAAAACATGCTGTGTTTTGTTTATTTTCTCATGTACAGTACCTTTAGCGTTAAATATATTAGAAGCCTATTTTATCACCTACATCCTGGCTAGGTGAATTGGTTATTGGTTTGGTTTGAAAACAGGTATTAATTACGTATATGTACAAAGCTGTCAGTTTTGCTGACAGCTTTCAGAATCTTTCTTTTTTGTTACATGCTTCACAGGCTGTATTCAGTCTTCTAGACTGTTGTCCTTAACAAAAATGTGTCTAAAGGGAATTAGCATTGCAGGGAAAAGTTTTAATTAAGGAATTAATTAGTTAATAGTTAATATTTTACAAGGTTCTGACTTAGAGTTTTCTGAAGGGCTGCTGACAATTGTCTGTCAAAGAGTAGAAGATGTAAAGAAAAAACCCTAAGGCTTTATTTTAATTTTTTGTATGTTTTAATTTTAATATTTTATTTTGATTTAATTTATTGTATTTTAAAGAGAGAACCCCATAGCCCTACTTTTATGTCAGCCCAGAAAACTAGAAATGCTACCCACACAGTTTTCCAAATACCCCAGCCTTGTCATCCCCCTGCCCCCCCAGCAGGCGAGTGCCCTGCTGCACTAGTACGAGCTGTTTAAGAAACTCAGGCAAAACCATTCAGCCAGGGAGAGCCCCAGTCAGGGGACACATTTTAGAAAATCCTTTTTTTATCCTCCCTGCCCGTAACAGGAGGGGCAGGCAGTCCCTTGCACATTAATCCCTGCCGTGGGGACACAGTGTTACGTTGCAGACATCTGGGACAGCAACCAAGAAATCTCCTTCTTCGGCATAGAGTGCCCTTTGTCTTACCGTGCTGCCAGGATTGTGGGAAAACCAGAGCTCTTGCTTTTGGGGTTGGGTTTTTTTAAGGTTCATTGTCCAACAAGCCATGCAATCGTGTGCAGAGGCTTAGGATCTTCTATTCATCTTAGATCTTGGAGTTTGCTACAGTAGAAAATTAAGAGATTTTCACAGTACTGGAAAGGATATGTTGACTGTTTGTCTCTATTGCTTTCTCCAGAAAAATGGCCAAACGTGTAAGCCAAGTAGAAAATAAAGCCCTGCATGCATTATACCAATTTACAAAATCAGCTTCTCAGCAGTGACAAAATCTGTCTACAAATAGCAAGGAAAACAAAATTATCAAGATATGGCATACTGAGAAAATTGAGCTGCCTTGTAAACTTGCTGCTGTAATTCTCCCCTACTGTTTCATTTGCTCCCTGTCCCCATCTTTTTTATTCATTGCATGGATCTAAATTTAGGATACAAGCCTTTTGCTGCAGAAACTGTGTAGTTGCAGACATGGCACATGTTGGGCAGATGCTGTATACCCAGGCATGCCTGTGGGGAAAATTCTGTTCCAAAATGAAATAATGTGGTAAATTCAAAGCCTTAGAAGGGTAATTACCATCCCTTCCTCCGGTAGAATTATTTTCCTGTGCTTCTCAAAGTGCAGCTGGCTGTCTTGCTCTTATAGAATGAGAAGCGATACACTGCTTCTTCATTACGTAGTTTGCTTAGGCATCCTTTATCAAGTCTAGTTGTTTGGACACAGGTATGTTAAGCTGAGCAGGCTTTCGTATTGCTGATGTAAAATTAATTTGGATACTGCTCTGTCTTCCCAACACCTTGTGAAATCAACAAGAGCTGAACAGACCATTAAAGAAGCAACTGTAAGAGAATTAATCTCTTAAAAAAAACCCTGACGCCCCAAAACTCAAAAGCCTCATTGGGGTTCTTCACTTGTAACTTAAGGACCTTGCTGCTCCAAGGGAAACTTTCTCTAATTCAAGCCAGGACCAGTTCCCCAAGGATTGTTGCTTTGCCTGAGAAAGTGATTTATACACTCAGGCTGTTAGAAGGAGGCAGACTTTTTTATGTATCCTTTAATTTTTGACTAATTTCCTTTTTGTTTATTCCCTCACAGCCATACAGTCTTGTCACATCATCACTGACAGGAATTATGCTCCGTCTCGGGTCATACTGTCATTTTAAATCTGATTGTTAGAGCAAAGGAAAAACGAGGTCAATAATTTCTACCATTTTCTTGGGAACTGACAGGCCACATCTGAGGTCTCCCTAGAGAAATCATCTTTAATTACAAGTTAAGCTGATGTTCCCCTGTGTAGCAGGTAGAATTGAGCAGGATTACTTTTAAAAGGATTGCACTGATCTGCTTTGGTGACAGTTTCATTTTGAAATTCTGATAACAAGCAAGAGGATGGATTATAAAGATACGGTTCTCGGGAGTGTACACAACTGACACATACTGAAAATTGGGCCACGGCAGCCGCCCTTCCTTTCTGCTCTTCTTTTAAGGCTAGACAAGTTCTATTTTGAGCACTGTGATTGCCATGTATTATTTTAGCGATTACTTAATATGATTTTAAAGAACAGAGCAAAAAAAGTTTTGAAATTGTGGAAGGGAAATCCTGCAAGCAGCGATTCCAGAAAGGGAAATTTTCATCCTGGAAACAATGTAACACTCAGCCTTTTACAAGACAAAACAATGAAAAATGTGTAATAGGCTGAACGCTTTCAAGTATTTAAATTATGAATAGATTTTGGGAAACCAAGTAAATATTAATGGGTTCTTAAATCACTTTCATTCTAACCCATGCAATTGTAGTGCAGAAGCCTTCCAAATTCCTTTTCCTCATAAAAAAACCCAAACAGCTAATTTTGCAAAAGCGATTTATCTCGCAATGAAGTATGATCTGACAGTAGCAGCAAGGCTGGTAAAATGAGACTTACCTTATCTTATGCGAGAAATTAATATTTTCTATGGCTCCTAACAGGTTGCACAGTCCAGAAACAAAGACCGACGTCTGAAATAGCTCACATACTTACAATGTTTTCATGAAAAATGTTCTGCTTCTTAGGGCTTACTCACCTTTGGTGTTGATGGTGCTTCAACGTGACTGGAGTCCCAACAGAAGCCATAAAGCAGATAATTCCTCCATCTAGGTCCTTCTTCCCACGTGGGGGATGAGCGTGCGTAGCACTGAGGAGGACTACAAAACAAAGTGAAAAGAGACCTCTTGTCAAACAAAACTAAAAATCCCAAAGCAGGAGGAGCCAAAATATTAGTGCCATTCCTCCAGAAGTGAAAAGTCTGGAGTATGTTGGCTCCTCAGCTGAAAACAGCTCAAACTCCCATTTCCTGCGGGAGCACACCAACCAACGACTGATAGAGCTCGAGAAGGGTGTTTCTCCACACTCTCCTGGCTGTAAAGGCCTGTCACGCAGAACTGAGGTGCTCACAAAGCACCTGCTTCTGACGGCAACCCCCGAAGCCAGGCAATCTGGTTTCAGGAGTTTTACACCAAGTAAAACGCTGCATGACTCACTCTGCATATATAACCCCACTAAAGCAATACATGGCGGGCTTTGATTTTTCTTAATGTATGATTGTAAATTTAGCAGTACAAGGCAGAACTTGCTATTTTACTTCGCTACAGCTAGAACCTAGCATTTTCAGAGAGACATAAGAACTGTGATACTTTGTGAAACCTTAGAGTATCGACAGCTAAAACCCAATCTTTTGGAGGGGGAAGAAAAAAAAAAAAAGTAGGGTATTTTTTGTTAGTTAGGAAGAGAGAATGAAAACACACACATAAAGCTTTTGTATGACAATTTTTTTAGAAGGGTGAATGTTAGGAAAGCCCAAAAGTAAATTTAATTTTTTCCTTTCATTGCGTTGGGTTATAATCTATTGCATTTCCCAAACCACCTTATGTGCAAGAACACTTCATCATTCCATCAGCTTTTGTTTTAGAGAGCCATTGCTGCAGCAGCAAGGGTTGCCTATAGATTCACACCTGTAAAAACCAAGAAACAAAGTCAGCACTGAGGGTAGGTATTGCAGCTATAGGTAAGGATGAGATGGATTACAGGTGACATGGGGTGTACGTCTGTGCTGTGGTTACAACTGCGAGCAGGATGGAGTGCAGACATGTTGTATGAAAGACCAAGCATAGCTGGTCTCCTTGGGTCAGTCTCCCAGGTGTGTGCCCCATTCCACTCCAAGACCAACCGCCGCAGGCAGGGAAGCCAAGCCCAAGAGGTGTTTTCCTTCCTGCTCCGTCAGAGGAGATTCCCAGAAAGGGCAGGTTCACTGGTAACCATCAATAATAACAGGTCTCTGTACAGAAACCAAAGGTGGTGTGTTGAACCCCTGAGAGAAACATGCACCAAACTTATTTTTGGTATGTCACGCTACCTTTCTCTTAGCATTCAGCACATTAACCTGGAGCTTGTGGTTGTTGCTGTATTTCAAACTCTCCCATCAGAAGGAATGCTGTAGCTGCACAGCTCTGCGTGTACATTTTTCCCACTATGACCAGTGGAAATCTAGTGGCTGGAAACTGGGCCGAGATGCAGAAGGGAGATGGGGAAACATGCTGCTTCTCCCATCACTAAGACCTCTTCTGCTCCTAGAATCCCCATCTGCTCATTGGTATTAAACTCAGCAGTGAAGGTGCATCACTAGCAACAGCAAATTGTATCAGGCACCCATTCCAGACCACATGAAGAAAGGGAGCCCCTTGCACAGCACACACTGTTTCAGGGGGCAATGAGCAAGCTCACCAAAGGGCTCTGCACCCTCGGTGTGAGGGGGTACAGGTGCCACGTGGGCAGCACAGCAAAGGCTCTGCCTTTAGTAGACCACCGTTTCTCTTAATGCTCTCCATGCATAATACTCCAAGAGCCATAAGATGCCTAAGCAGGGGGTTGTTAAGAGAGCCATGTCCTCAGACTCTTATGTAGGCCACCCAAACTCACAGTCCACAGACGAGGACATGGAAGTTTCTCAGCCTTCAAGCCTCTAAGTCATCTGCTTCCCTTTCACCAGAAGGAAAGCACTTTTATTTAAAATACCGAAAATAACACAGGAACAGATACCGAAGGACAGGGTTGGCTTTCTGCTACTAGCTGCTTTAGCAGAAAATGGGAATTAACTTGGGGCATGCCTGTGCCAAGTGCCTTCTGGCCTTACTCTTTTCTGTGGAAGCATCTAGATTTGCCTAGGGGAGCTGTTGGTTTGAGACTCTCTGCTGTTTCTCCACCCTGGGCAATGAGGAAGAATGTTTCCCGGGCCCACAGTTCCTATTGCTTTAATATTCCAGTCTGGTTTGTGGATGGAAACACCCACAAAAAGTACCATCAGCACAAGTGGAACTGCATGAAGGTGACATTATTCACCAGAGGTACATGGGGACCACAGGTAAACTTGGTTTAGGTACACATTTGCTAGCAGACCAGTTTCCAACTCCTCAAAGAACAGAGGTATATTATCAAGAGGAAAGATATAAAGATATCTGCTGAACTCTTGCAATCAACTCTGGCAGGGCAGAGACCCCTTTAATATTGAGTATGAGCTTGGGATTATGTGAAATAATGAAGAAAACTGATACAGAAGAAAGGGCACTCTGAAATACTATTCCTGAACATTCAGGTAGCAGCTGGTGGGTAAAACTAATTGAAGAGCTCCTTGCAACAGAGCACATTCAGGACCTCCTTTCTGCCTGTACCCCAAGGAAAAAGTAGAAAGTTTAAAGACTGCCACTGCTTAAATGTGTAGCGGTCACACCTCTAAGCCTTTAGGCCCCAGAGAAGCCCTCTCCCCTCAGAGGGATGTGCAGATACCTTCCAAAAACCTCAGCATACTGAGACTCACAGACAAGTTATGGGAGGCAGCACAGAGAACTCCACTCTCCTTGTTATCATGCAGCATAAGGATAAGTGATCTGATAGAGAACTGCTTTTCCCTAGAAAATTAGCCTGAGAATCAGTAGTCTACACAGTGTCACTGAAGGTACTATACCCCCCCAAAAAAACCAGTAGTGGGAGAAAAGAAGCGGTTCCGTGTACAGCAGATCCCTAACACCAGTCCTTGCAGTCTTCTACAGAGCACAGGCATGCTGAGGGTGCAGTTTTACAATACAGGATGACAGTCCTTATTTTCAAACACTAACAGGCACAAATGCTGCAGTCCTCAGTCCAGACTGGAGAGAGGAATATGTTCTCTGAATCCTCCTCATTGGTCTCACACAGATTCTTGTTCATTTTAAGATTTTTCTACAAGCCCAGGCCTAATAAAGACAGCTTGCAGTAAGGTTAACTAATAAACAAAATACTAACCAGCTTGGTTTCTTTTTTTGTTGTTTTTTAAATTGACTGTAACTGCAGGATGGAAGCAGCAGTTTCAGTGATGCTTCTGTTTCTAGAGGTAAAGCAGAATGGCCTTAAAAATAAAAACAGAGCAAACGGCTAACATTAAGTCAAAGCAAACGGCTAACATTAAGTCAAAGCAAACCAAGAAAAAGCCCAACAGACTAGCATTTATGCTTTGAAGTGTCATTTTTCTGAATTCCTTTTCAAAACTGCAGTTTAAATCTGACACACATCAGCATCATGACACTAGATTTTTTGCTTGGTTGAAGCACATATGCTAGGAAACTACTGAGCCCTACAAAACTGCTGGCAAAGCAGGGGTGGATGTGAAGGGAGAACTAGATGGGGTGCAGGGCTGTTTGTTCACTTTGTTCCTTGAATCATTGAATTTCTTTTTCAGGGTACCTATGCCCAAAATTTAGAACCCAGCTGCCGCATGACGTTGGAGACTCCCAAATTCTCTAGGTGTTGCGTGTTTCCACTAGTAACAGCACCTGTATTTCTGTATATAACTATACTGGTCCAAGCTCCTAAACCCTGGGAGCATTCTCAAGCCATGCCTTCCTTGCCCTCCCTTCCCTGTGGGACATTGTTTTCTAAGCCTGGATTTGAGATTGTGACATACAGACCAAAACTAGGTATTTGTGATGCTGCCAAGTCCACTACCTTATCATTCCCATTAATTCAATACATACAGCCCCCACCTATTGTATGGGAAACCAAGCTTCAAACTGCTCTTCTACCCAACTTGAACTCATATCTCACATCTTTTTATGACTTCCCTAACCACTTGGGCTGGCACTTCCCCCTAAATGTCTGAGCATAGTCAGCCATCACTAGCATCAAAGAAAGGTGAAAAATTGGAACCGAAGTCATTCATCTCAACATCTGGATTCTAGTCCTTGCTCAGACATATACTGAAGTATTTCTCAGGGAGACAAGAACTGCAGTAGAAATGAAGAAAAATAAATTCCAGCATCAACTGCTAGTCTAAGGCTCAGGGCAGATGGAGACTACAAGCTGAAAGCCCGCTGACAGATTAGACAGAGAGCAGGTGTGAACACCGGTATCACAGGAGCACCTGGCACACCGGCTGCCACTTGTACACAGGTACCACTTTCTTACCTTGGCTGTATTTGCAAGGGGAAAGACTTGTGTAGGTACCCAGCTCCAGAAACAGTCACTGGCTGGAAGTCGTAAGCAGAGGGAGGCAGCCAGCTGCTTAGTTACCACCCTCCAGAACGGGCACTCCTGTTCCCTCTCCCAGCCCATCTGTCTGCACAGTGCAGGAAGCCAGGTCCCCAGGTCTTCTGCCTTGCACAGGGAGCCTGGACATCTCACTTGGGGCCATGGAGCTCATCAAGACACCTCAGCATCACGCAACACAACACTATACTCTAGTCTTTGAAGGTTTAACTCTTCCTCGCAAGATATGTTCAAGAACTAAAAATCAAGATGAAATTGAAGAAATTCAGTTTGCCCATGTAAGTAGCATCTTTTAGCATGCTCCTGGTAACTTAGACAAGTCAAATGTTCCGCTTCAAGCTTGGTACAGATATCACTGGCAGCCTACCCCTTTCCTGCAGGCATTGCTAAACCACATAGTGAATTTCTCTGAATAGCAGTAAAATAAGAGAACCTTTAGACACAAGTGCCCTCACTTCAAAATTACAAGAACATAGGACAGAGGAGAAACTACATATTTCAGGAAAAAAAAATCTTATCTGTTCTTCAAAGTCAAGCCCCTTAGCTCAAATACAGTAACGGCTGAAGATAAAACCTCTGGCTACCTTTATCTGTGTCTTTCCATACCTACCAAACTTTACATCCTTCCATTCATTTTTCACATCAGAAATCGCTAGCCGGTCTTCTTATTGAGGAAGCCACTGAAAACATAGCATTTTCTTGCAGATAGCGTGACCTGAGCAGCTATTGGCAAAATCTGTGAGCTTCTCTTTCCTTTACAGCTACATTCCCCTTATCTTTTTCACCCTCAGTAACACCATCATCAACTCAGCTTTCTCTGCAGTGACTAAATCAGCACAGATGAAGGTGTTCAGCACTCTTGGCTGTAATCACTGGTCAAACAGCTGTTCTCAATCCCCTCTAGAGGAAACCAGCCTACTTGATGAATCAGCTCCCCCACTGACTTACTCTATCAGATAACAGGCAGGCCTGCAAGCTACCAGCCTTGCACAAGATGCCAACCTGCAGTCAATAATTTCCACATACATGCAGAAATTACCCTCAGCTGCAAAGATACTGCCCTTTTTGTCACCAAAGTGCTGAATTTGGTAATATCATCTGGAAAATATCCAGACATTTGCACATATGCCTGCAAGCTTTAGCAGTGGAATGGAGCATATATTGCATAGTATGAGAAAATAATAGGAAGAAAATATAATCTGGTTGAAAAACATTGAAAGTCAAATAAACTGTTTTCAGACCAGACATGGCTCTTACTGAAACCTTTTAGAAATACTGTGTTTCTCAACTGTAAGTAGTGCTATTCTTTGTTACCTTCAAAGCTGTTCTTGAAGTATTTTAAATAATTTACTAACCGGAATAACAACATCTTTCTCTCCTGGAGTGCTTACAGTTTATTGTGAAAGCTTTTACAAGAAAGGAAATAGAAAGAGAAATACATGAAGACTATTCCTTTTTTATTTTCTGTGCTAAAGCTGGAACTTTTGTTTTTTTCTCCACCACACTGAATTTGTCAAAGAGATTTTTGCATTAAATTAAAATGTATTATACAACTTGCATTTCCAAAATGAACATACAGATCTCCCTTCTCTTGGAACGCATAACTATCTCTCTAGGTGGAGTCATCAGTGTTCTTTCTATTAGCTATTCTTGGTTATCTTCTGCAAAATAGAAGCATTACCAAACATCGTTCACATATTATATGGGCACCTCGCTGGACCCGGACCACTAGCAAAACTTCCATTGCTGCAGTGCTGCTTAGCTTCGGTCATTTCTGTCACACCAAATTACTTGCCTTCTTAGAACAGATCTAGTTACAAGAGTCTGCCAGCTTCATAATGCCGCTTGTTAGACAGGAATCAGGCAGTGAGACTGCTATGCTAGCAAAAACATCCCAAGTGGATGCATCTGACATTGGCAAAAGAGCCCTTTAGCCAGCCCAGTTTACCACAGTCAGAGGGCTGTGCTTCTACTGGGAGCTCTGGCAATATAGCTGTGCTAATTAAGGCTTTGTAATATAGCCAGAACCCTAATCTCGGTCAGCCATCAGAGTTGAAAGAATGTCCCAGAACATGGGATGCAGAAATTACCATATCAAATAAGGAGTCCAGTTTCTGTTTCTTGAAACAATTAATCTGAAGTGCTAAAAAAAAAAGATCTGAGATAATGTCCCTTCTAGCTAATTTTTCTCCCTCCATCCCTCCCTCCCTGTGCATCTGTGGGATGCAGCTGCAGTCTCATCACCCAGCTAGTTGTCTGTTTCTCTCATAAGCTCATTCCAGCATGCTCCTACTCTCAGTGAGATTATCTAGCAGTGAGTTCCATATATAAATTATAAATTGCATAAAGCAACAGTTTACTATCAACTTATGGATGTCCTGTCTCCCAATTTAATTGACTATCCCCCTTGTTATAGTGACACAATACATAGCAACCTCTGGCTCGCCTTTCTGCCTTCAGCTTCTTCTTTCTCTGCTGTTTGTGTATAATAATCCCTAAAGAAGTGCTTTCTTTGGGAATTGTTATAGACATTTCCCCTACAGATATAACACACAAACCACAGAAGATAAAGATGAAAAAAAACCTAAAAGGTGGTCTGAAACAATCTGTGATGAAGAATTGTCCCCCATTGTAAGTCTTTGTTCCAGATTAATTTTAAATGCTCCAAGCAGTAAAAAGCTAAATATTTTATTTTATAAGCAGTTATGCCACAGTCCTGACATTTAACTTTGACTTCCCTTTGCTTCATTTCATCCCCTATTTCAGCCATTCTGGAGCCAACACTACAGTTTTCCAAAACTTCTTTAATATTTGTATATTCAGATATGTACAGGCATCTAAAATTAGTTTCTTTAAACATGCTGATAAATTCAGATTAATTCCAGTACTGCTCAGTCACTGACTGTTTACAGAGCAGAAGTCTTCAGGGAATTAAGCAAAAGTTTTCATCTAAATAATAAAAATCACCGTATTGTTAATATATGACTTTTCCATCATGGTTGTTTCAAATATCACATTTGCTTCCAGGAGCTGTATCGAAGAGCAGAGGCTGCACGCACTTCTGGGTTTTGTTTGAAGTCTGAAACGAGATCTCTTTTTATACGGAGTATTATAGTTTCTGTATAGCTGTGCAAGAAAAAGCAATAAATTATCTTGGATTTTTGAGATAATGAATGACATTCCAGGCTTTTGCATGAAAAAAAATCCACTAATACAAAAGGTTTCCAGATAGCATAAGTAAGATTAAATGCAGTTTATTCATCTGTAGGAAGTTTATTTCAGAAAGCCATTTAAAATCCACATAATCAAACAAAAAGCCTCACAAATATACATGATCGTGTATGCATATATTTAATAATTGCCTTTTACTTGTCTTTTAATCACAGTTATTGTATGTAACAGTACTTTATGCACATGAAGAACATTTTGAATACGAGTTCCTCATCCCAGCTCAGAAAAGCCTGGTATCGTTGTCTCTGAAATTCAAGGAGCCTTTAATTTTAGAATATCCATCCTTAGACTAACATGGGTTACGGACACCCCATATCTGTAGGGAAATTCTCCTTCTGAAGGGTTTGTGACTGCAGCCACTTGGACCTAGGACTTTCAGTGGGCTCCCTAGCCTGTTGGTGGTCATTCCCGTTCCCAAAGGATCAGACAAGTTACTTTGCCTATAAACTCCTTGTCTCTAGATTGCAGTACTAATTAGCTAAAGCAGTAGCAGGGGAGATTTTTTAGGATTGTCACTGGGAACAATAGCTGACAGGGACAAGTCCATCCACTTGCTTCTGTAAAAGAAAGAATGTTTTTCATGTTTATACTGGATCCAGGTAGCCTGGTTTATATGGCTATATAAAGAGAAACTTAAATCACTTGTGACAATGTTTTCAATGGGCAGTAGATAATGCCTAAAGACGGATCATTGGTGTTTTCAGAAATCAAAGGTATTTTGATACCTGCACTGTTTAGATAGCAGGTACATAATTTTTGCATAGCTTATACTATTTTTACTAAAACTATTAGGAAACCAGTAGACATTGATCTCTCAGTGAAAACCAACACTAGCAAAGATATATAAGCATAGAATGAGAAGTGGGGTTTTTTCCATACCTGCTGACTTTGAAATAGTGTTTTAAGTGCAATCAGCATGAGAACAGTAATTCACTTATGCGCACCATGCTACTTATTCACTTATTTCCATTTCTGTTGCAAAAATATTGCAACTCATTAGAGATCTCTATGTTGCTTTATCATCATTGGCTTTATGCTCTCTCCTCATCTTTCCATTTAGGTGATTTGATTTGCTCAGATAACCTAATGTCTTTTTCGTAGGTGTAGGTAAATAAATCTTCCACAAATCTGTCTGAAATTCTGCCAAACTGCTAGCATTGCCAATGCCCAGAGCAATGTCCTGTACAACAGCAGGAAAAACATGAAATACATGTTAATCTTTAGCCTTGTAACTCAAATACCTTCACTGATAAAGGCTATTATAGTGATTAGCCAGAGAGAAGTGAATTGTCTGATCATGTGGTTTTGTTCAGGCTGGTTTTATTTGCTTTTCTTTAGAAATACAACAGATCATGTTGAGCAAGAAATTTGCATCTAATCTGCCTTGAGGCGCAATTAAGGACATGTTCTAAAACCCAGAAATAGGGTATGATCTCTTGTAGCAGTTTTGACAGGAAGGTGACAAGATTAGTCGCACAAAATGACCTACCTTTTTTAAAGTAAGAAATTTTTTTTCCAAACATTGGTACTAGTATTAGGTATATAACCAAATGTATTGTCTTTAACAACCGTGTAAAGCTATATCTTGTAAATCTCTTATTTTGTTCCTGTAAACTAGGACAAGCTGTAAAAAAGCTAAAAGAGAGGCAAATGCTGGGAAAATTCTTAAGTATATTTGTTTCTTCTGTTGCACCTCCTAGAAAAATTTCTACTCTCAAATTACCTATGAAAGCAAACCAGGCACTGAATTGATCTAGTGCTAATTAAAATAGACCAGAACAGGGCTGGGAGCTGATAGAAGTCCCCACTATGTCATTTAAGCATATTCATAAGGAGATGGATTTAACTTTGGGCTGGCTCATCTACTCAGCCTGCTGCCTGCTCATCCTAGCCAGGTGTAAGAGGTCAACTGTCACAAGTTGGATCAATGAAAACAGTAACCTATGCAAAAAGCAGTCTTGGTATATTTTGCAGATGACACCAAGATGGGCAGGAGGATTGATCTGCTTGAGGGAAGGAAGGCTCTACAGAGGGATCTGGACAGGCTGGATTGATGGGTCAAGGCCAATTGTATGAGGTCCAACAAGGCCAAGTGCCAGGTCCTGCACTTCGGTCACAACAACCCCATGCAACGTTACAGGCTTGGGGAAGAGTGGCTGGAAAGCTGCCCAGCGGAAAAGGACCTGGGGGTGCTGGTTGACAGCCAGCTGAATATGAGCCAGCAGTGTGCCCAGGTGGCCAAGAAGGCCAACGGCATCCTGGCTTGTATCAGAAACAGTGTGGCCAGCAGGAGCAGGGAAGTGATCGTCCCCCTGTGCTCAGCACTGGTGAGGCCACACCTTGAGTACCATGTTCAGTTTTGGGCCCCTCACTACAGGAAAGATATTGAGGCGCTGGAGCATGTCCAGAGAAGGGCAACGAAGCTGGTGAGGGGGCTGGAGCACAAGTCTTCTGAGGAGCGGCTAAGGGAACTGGGGTTCTCCCTACAACTACCTGACAGAAGGTTGTAGCAAGGTGGGGGTCAGACTCTTCTCCTGAGTAACAAACAAGAGAACAAGAGGAAAAAATGGCTTCAAGTTGTGCCATGGGAGGTTTAGGCTGGATATTAGGAAAAATTTCTTTACCAAAAGGGTTCTTAAGCTTTGGAACAGGCTGCCCAGGGAAGTGGTTGAGTCACCATCCCTGGAGGTATTTAAAAGATGTGTAGATGTGGCACCTGCGGACATAGTTTAGTGGTCAACTTGGCAGTGTTAGGTTAACAGTTGGACTCAATGATCTAAACGTCTTTTCCAACCTAAATGATTCTACGATTTTATTTTTCTTTTTAAGTCTTCATTCTGCTCTTTCTCCTTAATAATTATTCTACAACTCTAATTCTTCCATGTAACTGTTAGAAGAATTCAGTCCCTAATTTCCATTTCAATGCAGCCGAGAGTATATTAATCTACAGTATTTTAATATAAAAGGAATATACATGGTTTATTATTTTGTTCTTGATGTATAAGATTTGTTTATATAATGTAAGCATGAAAGCAAGTAGCTTTGCATGCTCTTTCCTACAAGTCACTTGAATCCATTAAAGTATTTTTTCCAAAGCAGTCCATTAAGTCTAACCACAAAACCATCAAGCACAGGAGTAGCTCTGTTTCAAATTAATGCAGCGAGTGGGCACATCACAGGCAAACAGCAATGTGGTATTCCCCAAATGGCAGTACCTTTGTCACGAAATAATAGCGGAAAAAATGCATAGCTCAAGGATGTAAAAATGGAAGCAGAACTTCTGCATAGGTCCTGCATCTGGAAACAGAGCAACCTCCTATGACAGAAGCCGTCCTTAGGCTGCTGAGGAAAATGTCTGAAATTGAGAAAATGTCTTTCTCCAGGAGCAGTAGTTGGGACCCTTTCCTAAAAGCTAGCTTAATTTCCACAGTGCTGCAACGTATGAGAAATCTTTTTGTATCATGAATCATTAGCTTCATTCTCTCCTTTTTCAGAGCAAGTCCTTTATTTTTTTGTTAAAAAAATACATACGCACTTTTAGTTTTGGGGTTTTTGTTGGGTTTTTCTTTAAGATAAGATGAACACAGCAGCACCTTGCAGAGACAGACCTTTACAGCTTAGGATGCTGCAAAACCTCTTGCTGCCATATATTCACACAAAACCTGTCCACTTTGAACATCCTGAGGACCAAAATGCAAGAGGGGAAGAAACACAAGAGGCTTGGGAGTGCCAGGAGCTTCTGCTTGCCCGGACCACAATCCAGCCACAGCAGGGGAACGCAGAGGCCGGGACCAGGGAGCAAATATGGTTCTTCACAAGGCAGATCTGCATTAATGGTGACTGCAGCCCAGGCTGGTGTGGAAATACCTGGCATTCAAAGGCACACACAGCCCTTGGCAGCTCTTGCCCTGTGGAGATGCTCAGCATCACTCTGTGTCTTTCTCCTCAGCTTGGCTGCATTTGCTCAGTGCTGAAATTAATTCATCAAACACAGCAGGGCATTGTTGGAAGGAGCAGAGGAAGAACCTGGCTGACCACAGGCTTGTGGCAAAGAGTCATTCAGGCACCAGCATGCAGGAAGCCACTACCCAGAACCGGAGTCTGAGAAAAAGTATTTTGGAGAGGCCACCACATCCGACAGGGAAGGATTGTGCCGATCATGGCTTAGCTCCCAACTCAGTCACAAACAGACACAAACTTGCTAGGCCTGCCAGCTTAGCAGCTTCATTGACTTAGACCTCAAAACACAATGCCTCTGTAGCATAGCCCTCCTCTTCCTGCCTCTTCTTCCTCCCTCCCTACATAGCCTGAACTTCACTACAGGAGGTCTGTGTTCTCCTGCAGACTTTTCTAGGAACTCAGTGCCCGATTTAGAGAAATCTCAGTTGGGTCATGCCAAAGGTTTCCTTTATAAATCATCGAGATATTCAGCTGATGCGCTGTCACTAGGCTGGTTGCAAGCAGGCAGCTTTGTGAAGCTTACCAAAAGAATCGCCAGCTCTTATCTAAAAAAAAAAAAATTATTTCATTTGAGGAAATGTAACAAAAACAAACAAAAAGAGATCTTTATTAGAGTGAAAACAACATCTATCACAGATAGGTTTGCTGTGATACTTGTCCTTTTTCATTTGTAAAACCTTAATTTCCCTTCCTAAAGAGTTCTGGTTTGGACAGTTACCAGTAACGAGGCCTCTATTGCTATCGAGACCACAATCTGCCCTAAATTAATTTTTTAAGAGGTTTGGTTTTTTTCAGTAGACATGTTGTTGCATACTTCCGAAATACTTTAGCATGACATGCTCTTTACCAGTTTGTTGGGTTTTTTAAATTGTTTTCTCTATGTGAGCCATAAGATAATGTCTTTGTCACGTATCCTTTTTATATTTTTTTAGGAGCACCTGAAAGCTTTTGACCAGGAAGTAAATGCATTTGTGGACTATATGTTTGGACCTCGAGGTAAGCTGCTCCACTTTTAGCCCTTTTAGGCAATAATACCTCTAAATAATACCTCTCCAGATTACCACTCAAAAATATTTTAATAAATACGAGCAGTCAAAATCTTCTGAATAATTTCTCATTGAAAAATTTGGACTAGGCAGAATCACAGTATTTTCAGGAACATACCATTGTTGTAAGAAATCTATCAATGCACTGCATTTATAGAAAGCCAATACATTTTTATTTTGACTGACATTAATATTACCTGTAATAAAAATTAAAACCAATCACAGATTATACTGAAGGTGAAAGAAGTGAAACTGAATTTTTTTTTTCTTTTGAAACTTAAAAAAAGTCACTAGATTTGATAGTCCTTTGTTTCTGGGAATATCAAAGGATTTCAGTTTTACATCCTAATGTAGATTAACAAAACTGAAGGCCAGAATTTTTCTGAAAGTGGAAGATCTGCTTTGGGACTGATTGTCATTCATAATCCAGTTATTGATTGGTCCAGCTATCTATCAAACAGCCTAATTCAGAACGATGTTCAGAGAAAAAGCAAGAAAGGGGTTTTAGCACCCTGCAGGATCACATCCAAGATTTCAGTAAACCAGTAAGACAGCATGGGAGAACAGATGCATCTTTCCACTTCCTATTCTTGCTTTCTAAAACACTTTGGACAGGAATAACTGTAGTTTAGAGGTGCCTCATGATTTGCTAGGACTGAAACAAGTAATAGTAAAAAAACTAAAAACCTGAAATAGGACCACAGAAATAAAGAGAAAGGCTATGGCAAGGTGAGGACAGAGCGTCAAAGTCAGGGTAAGAGCGCCAAGCAATGAGAGGAAAGGGGTAAGACAGGAGTTTAGACAGCAGGCAGTCTTCAGAGAAGGTCCCTGTAAGGCTGTCTTGCTGCTGATAGGGCTGGGCTTAAACATTCAACTTCAGCAACAACCTTGCAAACTTTTCCCCATGGTTAAATCCAGAACTGCTGCCCATGTGGGCGGACATATGCTTATGTATTCTCATTTTGTTGCAAAAATGTTCTCCAGGTCCCAGAAACAGTCCTTGCTTAATTAGAAGGACAAGGGAAAGAAAGCTGTAGCATTCTTAAAACCAAGAAATTATCTTTTTTTTTAGCTGGCTAGCTGGCCGGCCTCAAAATCTTATCCATCATCTCTGCAGTAGATTTGAAGCATGAAAGAAAGATTTCTGGTGAAGAGAAACTGAACAGCTTGGGAACAGCAGCAGAAGTGATTAAAACAGAAATGGCTTCTACAGTTGTACATTTTAATATTAACAAAGAAATGTGATCACAAGCATAAAAGTACTTTTTTTTCTTTTTTTCAAATGGACATGATGTTCTCCATTCCTCTTTCTTTGTTGGCCAGAACAAATTGTTTGAAGGAATGAACTGTAGTTAATCCAGTGCAGAATACCACACAGATCCCTCTGGGCTTTTAGAAAGCACTGTAGTTAAACAAGTATTATTTGCATTACTTGCCAAATACATCACCATCCCTCTCCAGACAGCAATGCTGAAGATAGCGTTTGTTTGTCTGTGCCTCTGCACTACAATCTTTAATTTAACTGATGGTATAATGACACAGTATCATACATTTAGTGAATAACATAGCTCGCTCCAATGTGTTTATACACATAAATAATTCACAATAAACTGCAAACAGTTTTAAATTGAACAGAATGATTCCACAAATGAAAATCTAATGAATTCTTGAGAGCTTCCCCAAATGTCTAAAACCAACAATCTGTTCCCCTTCTTTCTCTCCACCAATTTTCATCCACAGTGCACACTTCATTCAGCAGCAAGATGGCTTAAACAGATAGATAACAGTGCTCTATTATTTAAAAAAATCAGTCCCATGTTTATGGGTTATATTTTAGGTAGTAAGTCCTGAAATACTGGTATCACTATACTGGTTTTAGTCATCTTTATCAGATGTGGCTGAGAGCACAAGAGACCGAAAACCACACAGTAGTTCCTAGAGGCAATCTCTGCTCACATTGGTAGTACCAGGTTAACACCAGCTGCAGTACTGCACCGCTAGAATCAGGTGTGGGCTATCAAAGATCTGAATTTGATTTATACATAGGCATATTTTGTGCCTTTGTTCACTGATGTCAGCTGGACTTTGTACCTCAATACTTGCTTTTGAACTAGCAGGCTAGTTCAAAGTCCTTTGAATCAGGGAATAGAAGCCATATACCTGCCGATCAGCTGCAACTCTTAATAAGAAGTGGTCTTACAATTTGGTATCGGGCCATATTATTCTAGGTAGACTATCTAGGATAAAGGCAAAATCAGAAAGAGTGAAATAGATATATTGTTCTGTAAGAGAGCATTTTTCCAGGGTCAACAGAGTATTGTTTGTGTTACACAAAATTAAGGAATATTGAATTGCAGGAGCCTAATCTAGTTAATTGGTTGCTTGGTTTATCTGTGAAAGAAACAGAGGTGGTCAAGAATAGATAAATTTTAATAAAGTTATGATAAAGTAATAAGCACTCCTCCTCGCCTCAATTGACTATGAACAGTAGCAAAGCATTGGTACAAAACCATCTACCCTCTGCACTTAAGGAGGTCTGAATCTACTCAGACACCAACTGGCCAAAGCTATACAGAAACCTGAATCAAAATGTTTCTAAACCTCACTGATAAAAGCCTGATACCTTTAAAGAGCCTGGGAGGCCTGCCACTCATTTCAAAGGAGCCAAGATTTTACCCCAAGGGTCTGGCACATTGTGGCCAGTGACTGTGAATGAGCTTATTCACGGAGCGATCAGAGCTTGTGGGCGCCTGCTCCTTCCCCTACTGCAGTCTAGCGCTTTCACACTGTGGCTTTATTCACTGCCTTGGTCTCAAATTCAGATGCTGCGTGAGTTCAACATGGTAAAAATAATCCTTTCTCCTGTTGACAGCATACCGTTTTGGTACTTGAACGTGGAGATCAAACTGTCAGTCAACAGAAATACTTTTGATCTCTCCTTCTTCCGATAACTTATTTGAAATACACTCCCTTTCCTCTCCCTTGCTGCCACATAAAAGCCTCCCTCTTCTTGTCATTCAGGGATAAGTGTAAGTGGAAACAAAATAGTCACATTCCTTGGCTGCCATTTATAAACCACTTTCTGCCAATAACCATCTTACCCTTCAAGATACCAAGGTCGGGGTGAAAAATAATCAGTAAGGGTACAATTTTTAATAATTTCTCTTGAAATGGAAATAGTATAGATGTTAAAAATACTCGACATGCTAATTTGAACAAGCACACAAGTTCTGCTTTTGTAGGGAATCGGCCCACATGCTTGTGGCCACTCACAGCAGAGTGAATACTTTCTGAGGGCATACTGGGGCAGCATTTAATGTTGTTTAACTTGTTTTCTCATCTCTTCCGATTGTTTTTCCTCTTTGAGCAAACATGCTGTTTCGTTATCTACTGATGCCAGTTGGCCTTTGTGCAAGTAACCTTTATGCACCAAGTGTTGCAACCCTCACATGGGGAGACCCTTCTTTACATAGCAGCCTTGCTGACATGACTGCTTTCTACATCTTCATTTGGGATGCCAATTAAATAAATTAAATCCTTATGCTCCTAAAACATGCAATAGATTAACACTTGCATGCACAACCTTTACCTGTCCCATGACTCCTGCGTCCTGTTTAGAGCCTGTACGGGAGGAGAACCTGTTTGGATTCCACAAGGGAGCAGAATCCCCTCAAAAACATCCATTCCAGAGTTTCACACGTGGCTTGTGAACTATAAGAGGGCTGTTGGAAGTGTTTTACTCTCACACTGAGATGATCTTCAGCAGACATTGAGATCTGAAGACAGATCTAGCATCCTAGCTTGGTAATGCACTGCAAAGCAAGGCCACCCTAAACAAAGTATGGTGCTTTGTCACAGATGGTCGTGCTGTCATGACTGTTTTAATCCTGAATCAAAATCTGGAAAGCACTGGACTTCCACAGTAACTTAGGTCTGGTTGAAAGTCTTTCCTGGAAAAGAGCTAACATCCCATGTGGAACCCAAATCCAATGCATGACTGTTACAGGCACTGCGATGGAAGCAAGGTGGGAAGGAGAGGGAGATTGTAATGAGAAAGCAAGCTGATGTTCATAGCCCTGTTCATAAGCAGACTACTCTAATTTACTTAAAATCTCACTTCATGTATACCTGTATGCATGTATTTTTGAGGAAAGAATAGTTAGAATACAGTACAGCAAACTTGCAATCAGCAACAGTTTGTTAAATGCTTGGGCACATTTGGTTTGAGCGCCATCCATTGCCTATTCCTTTCCAAAATCAACACGGGCAGAAAAATAGTAAAATGTTTTTTCATGCACTGTGAATAACTTTTCTTCTTTTACAATTTTTAATAAACTAAAAAATAAACTAAAGTTATTTAAAAGTTTCTAAGAGCAGAAAGAACTACTGTGACCTGCACAATAGCTTCACTGACTTATTTCTTCACTTACTCCATAAATCATGACAGATTTAGAGTAACATTTTTTAAAAACTAGCCACGATGCCCCTTGTTCTTTTCATAGATAAGTCTCTGAAGATTGTTACTGTGCAAAAATTAACTCTAAATTTTGCTCCATCTTGGAAACAAAACAAAACAAAATAAAAGGAAAACACCCTCCTTTTGCTCATGACATCCAGTTGCTCATAGGACAACAAAGCGGTGCCTCCAGATTGGCATATAGGATTAGGCTTTGCTCATATACACTGAACTATCTGATTACTGCCAATGGGATTACTTGTGTGAATAAGGCAAGCAGGATTTGACCTTAATATTTCAGTTCAGGACCAGGCAAATGGGACAGAAACTGTGAAAAAGCAAGCCCTTGCCTTACCAAAGATCTTAGATAACCGTCAAAGTAAACATTTGCCATTTGTTTTTCATTTTTAATGTTTTTGAAAAATCCTCCCCTTGTATAAATATTTTCTAGCAAGCGTTATATACCTTCATACTTATATGGCAAATACAGAATTAAAAAAATATATGAACTGGCAACTTTGTATGCATACTTTGTATTTAATACTACCTGCAAACTGTTCATTGAGCAGATTAAGGTATGGTTTACTTAAATATTTAAGTTAAGGCACTAAATTGAATTTTAAAAAGCATATAGGAATGTTTTCTTCTTTTCATTTTCTCTTTCCTGTTAAAAGGAGGAGATTTAAGTGACCTTAAATTGTTAGGGAATTCCATACAGTTTTCAGCACACATTCTCTGAATTAGTAAGCAGTTTTGGGGAGGGGTAAAAGCAATGGATTTTGCTTGTGAGCAAAGCATGGCAGATTCCCTCTCACACTTTTAGCAGACTTTTGTCATGACGTGATCTGCCTTATTTTAGCAATACTTTACCATAGCCTTCTTAATTACCTGCTGCATGTGTTTATTTTCAGATGCCAGGGTCAGAGGATGGTTCCTTTTAGACTCTTACCTTCCCACATTTTTCCTTACTGGAGCATACCTACTCTGCATATGGCTGGGCAACAAGTTCATGAAGGACCGGCCTCCTTTCTCGCTCAGGGCTCACCTCGTTGTATATAACCTTGGGATTACACTGCTCTCCTTGTACATGCTTATAGAGGTAAGTGTTCTTCCATGCAGCATGGCTGAGAATGGTGCTACATACAGTTTTTAGCAGAAATCTCTCAGCAACAGATAGTTTTGCTAGGAAATTTAACATCACAGCAAAGTAGATTTAGAGATCAAGTCCTTTAGCAATTGGACAGTACCTTCTCAGCTTAGATCTCTGCATGTTTTAACTGTCCTTCCTGAGCTACAGTCCACACCGGGGGACAGCTGGCGGCTGTCAGGACAGTATCTACAAGCATGAATTTGAATCTGCAGCAGTCGCTCAGATCAAACATGCCTACACCTCACTCTTCAGCATCCGTGAATATGCCCATGGATTGAGTTTTATTTGTATGACTGTCTATGGAATGATTTTTCTATGTACGAATACCCATGCTTAAATGTGAACAGATTTATAGATGAGAGTAAGTACTGATTTATTTATGGCATTGGCAATTCAATATTATTTTTCTGCTCTCCTGACTAAGAAGATTTCCTCATATGGTCAGACAGTAAGAGACAGATGTTAAAAACCTGCCACTTCAGCCAAAAGCAAGTGCTGTGGGACTTGGAGGCTAAATATAGACACACAGACTATTTCCCAAGTACTCATCAGGAAGGAACATGCACACAGAAATCAGCATCCATTCAGAACCAGAAGAGAGGTTTGAATGCATCTAGTGATTTTGCAACAGCAGAGGACTCAAACACTGCTCCTCAGCAAAGACATATGTGCTTTCATCCCCGCAGTGGGGAGCAGAAGCCAAAAGTCACTATTTTGATACTATTTGGGAGCTCCCCATTCTTAGCCTTATGATAATTGAGGGACTTTAATATTAAAGTCTTAACATCCATCACGTGCAGCCCTAAAAAACAAGCACTAAAGGAAAAAAAAAAAAAACCAAACCACAAAATATTTTCCAACTTGGCTTAAAAAATGACCCCAGGCATCAGAAGCCCTGGCTGAAGAATGTGCTTGATTTCATGGTGTGACCTGCGGAGGTGTGAGCTGACATTGCTGCCTTGCCTGCACAGCCTCACAGCATTTCTTGTTCCCTGGGCTGCCGGACACAACAGCAGCTTCCATGAAAAAAATAAGGACCAACTGTTCTGTTGGCCAGAGAAGAAACTTTGCAGAAGCCAAACAGGACCCCAAAAATTTCAAATTTTAAATTCATTTGAACTAAGCACCAGGTGATTGGCCTGGTCAAAAGACTGAACAGCAGTTTAGGTTTGTGCCTTTGTGCAAAGGACCAATCGCGCTACTCAGAGCTTCATCCTGGTCCAAGCTCCATCTGGCTTCAGCAGTTGCTGTGGGTGTCCGAGTGTGGAGGATCAGGCCCAGAGCAAAGGAGAAACCAGCACAATTGCTGGAAGGTTTGACGACTCCATACTGATTGTCCTCCGGAATTAAATCAGCACTTTGATGTTTAAATCTCCATTCTGCTTGAAGCTGTACAGATAACTGTCTTCAGTAGCGGGACTCAGCAAAAAGGATTAACTGAATAGAAAACAAAAATACTGCTCCCCTCCCCTTGGCAGGCTGATTCAGCCTGCCACAAGTAAATGAATGAACAAAGAGAATTTCAGCAGGTCTCACTTATGTGAATGAAGCAAACATGGGGTTTGCCACCTTCACATCCTCGTATGAGTTGTGTTGAGCCAGCTCCTGTTCAGCCACCTCACTGCCCTGTCCTTCCTGAAGCTAACTTTGCTGCAGACAATCACTGAGTTGCATTAGTCCTCAGATTAGTCCCTTTACACCTTGGTTCTGTACCTGGAAACTGCTGATTTGCACCTCCCAGACTGCAGCTGGGCATGGCTGGCAGTGGCTCATAGCCCCACATTCTGCATTTTTCAGGAACCTGGGGGACATGGTGACTGATCTGCACTGCCAGCTGTTTTACTGTAGATTTTAGTCTTAGCTCTGGACTGTAAGCCAGACTGGTTTTACACTGTACAAAACATTCTTCCATAAAAGAGGCTCTGTAATTTTTCATAGTCTACTTGCCTGGACCTTATCACAGCTTCTCCTGTGAAGGAGCAGAATGGAAGTTAAGACTTGCACACCTGCCTGACGTAGCTTGCACATCCGTGCTGAAGGAAAACAGGCAAATGGGAGAGCAGAAATCATCTTCAGTACTGAATAAAGTTATGGTCACTCAACATTTCAAAATGTCTCATTTCCAAAGCTTCTCTCTGGCCCTTATTCTCTCTGTCTTTTATGGACAGTAAGCTCTTTAAGGCAAGAGTCACCTATATTTAGGGCATTCTGCACAGTGGTTTCTTATGTAAACACAGCTGATCCCTCCAGTGAGTATAATTCAGGATTAATTCCTAGTCAGAGCCATTTATAACAGTCGTCTTATTCCTCCATCTTCCCACTGCACCTGAACCCCTCAGGTCTCTCTAATAGAGATAAATCACAAAATAATAAGGTCTATAATAGAGATAAACCACCAGAAAAACCCCACCAGTTATTAGCATTGTTGTTCTTATCTCTTCTTGGTTTTCTTTATAAGGTGCCACACACCTTTTCTTGTGATAAATCCAGAATGGAGTTGGTGCTTCTTAGACATACAAAAGAAAAATATCCCATTCAAAAGAAAGGGTGTATCTCCAAATGCAGACTGTCCCACATAATGGCTTTAGTGAGAAACATGGTAAACCAGGTGATAGGGGTACCTGTGCTGCAATTTTTCATCTCCTCACCTTCATCTCCTGACCTAGCTTAGCTGTCCTTTGACTACAGTTGATTTGTACAACCTCAAGGCAAGAAGGCAAAAGTTATTACAAGGAGTCATAACAAAAGGGCTGGTTTTAAGTCTCCAAGGGCAGATTCCTCTTTTGAGCCAGAGCTCCATGCACTGCACCATGGGCGTGAAGTACCTGGGAGCCAATTTTAGCTCCATGAGCTTTGAGGTCAACCAATCCCTAAAGTACTTGGAGGAACAACTCCAGGACAACTCTAAGATGTGCCATTAGCATAAGGTCAGATACCCCTTCTATCCCCAAAGGACAAAGTCCAAAGAAAAACAGCTCTGCCCAGTTGCCCACATCCTACCAAGATCTCTCAAAATTTGTGTGTCAAGAGTTAGGTGCCTTTGAAGGCCTCCCAGAAGGGTAGTTTATTAGACCTTAATTTAGACTTCTGAGTTAGCAAATGGATTTTCCTGAAGTCAAAGGCACTTACCTCTTGCCGTTAAATATAATGGAGAAGTGGGGCACTTGGTTTTGGAGCTTGGCTTTTTCAAGTACCTGAAGCGTAGACACAAGTCCTGTGCTTAAATCAGGCAGGCTGCAGGTGCACTGCCAAGGGGCCAGAAGACAATTCCTTCCAACCTTGCCGCTACAAGAGAAACCTGCATCACAGGTTTCTTACTGGTTGTGTACTCTTCTGTACCAATAAGAATTCATAGACCCAAATGAAGTCTACAGATCCAACAATTTCTAGTAACATTGCCAAAAAATCTGCATAAAGAAAAACAACCACCACCTTTTTATTTTAATAAAAATCAAAACTTTTAGCAATTTCACTGAAGAAAAATATGCCTTTTCTCTACACAAATCTCTGCCTAACATCCTAAAAGTACCAACTATGAGCAGAAAAACAGCTCACTGTGAAAAGCAATCAGGTCTCTGCATATTTCAGAATTATTTCATGCACAAGTCAACTCAAACCACACTCCAGGGATGCAGTCTGAAATGCCAGAGGTCAAGATAAGGTGTTGAAGTTTACCACAGGATAAAACCATCACAACTCGAATGATAAATTAAAACTGGAAACAAAGGAGACCAATGCTGATCTCTGAACTGTGAGATTACTCAGATGGGGATACTCTTTTATTAATAAGAAAAGACATAATCTCTACCATGGTGTTAAGGCTGCTTTCCCCAGCAGTAAGAATCACCTCTGCCCTATTTAAATTAAATCTCAGCTAGTCATCAAGGTCTCACCCAAGTCCTTTTGTTGATCAGGCACTGAGAAAACCGGGACACTGGCACCATCTGGGTCAGATTAAAAAGGAGATCTAGAGATATGTGTCATTAGCATAGGGGTGGCGTGATGTCTCAAGCTGTCTGTATCCCCAGGTAGCTTCACAGATTTATTACAAATCCATAGGATTTGTAAGCAAGCAACCACATCCATGTCGGGAAGCAGGACTTGCATGGGAGGACCCCTCGACTCAGAGCAAAGGGGAAGTAGCAGAACTGCACAAGTATTGCAAGCCCAGTGCATTAACATTTTTAGTGAAGCCAGAAGAAAAGTCTTTTACCTTACAGGATTAAAAAAAGGGGAGTAAATTACCTTCAGTTCACCTGTTTCTAAGAGCTGAAAACTTACCCCATAGTAAGTCCAGTTTCTGAATTATAGTCGTAACTTGCAGATCCATAGGTGCCAAGACGATGTGAGGATTCCCAGGAGTATCAGAATTGCCTTCTCTGTACTCTCTGATAGCAGGGAAAGGTCAGAAGCACAGTGCTGGCACAGTCAGGACCACTGGCCACCATTTTTAGCCCTACACATTGCAACTGGGATTACATCTCACAAATTACTAGAAAGCCTGGTATAATGCCTGGATTTGGGATAACAGTGGGCAAAATGAAAGGAACAAACCACAAATAGAAGGAGCACTTAAACTCTGGTTTTTTCCATCATTATAATGGCTGACATCAGAAAGATTTGCTTTCTAATTCTGCAAGTGTTAAAAAGATAGAGCTTGAGTAGCAGAAAGTCTAAGTAAAGTTTTAACAGAGCAGGTGATGAGGAAAGGTAAAAAAAAGACATAGATCCTCGCTGATTTGAACCATCCTGGAATTTTACTATAGAAATCCAGCTTCAACACAATGATTTTGGTTTTTTTAAGATTGTAATAAAAGATTGTTTACTCCTTCACTAATCGTTCACAAGTTCACAAACGTAAATTTAGCAGAAAAGTAAGGAATTATTCTAGTTCCATAAGGATTGGTGTTTGAGGTGAAGGCTTCCTTTGAAGTAATTTAATTAGGACTGAAAGACTGTCTTAACCTTAAGGGAGCAAGAGGAAAAGAACAAAGTGAGAAGCCAGAAGACATCAGGTGTACTTTTCTACCATTTGGAAGAAGGGAGAAGTGAAAAAAAAAAACTAGACAGCAAAAGGTCACTGAGAGTGCAGTGTAAAGCAGTGAAATGTAAGGACAAAAGCAAACAGCGTTTTTGAGCAAGTAAGAACTTTGTGTGAATAGAGTTAAATTCCCAGGTATTCTTCTATCTTAATCAAATAATTTGTTTGGAGAGCTGAGGAGCTGACTGTGCTGTCCTTGTCTGCAGTTATTCTACCTAGACATGTTGTCCTCACTTCTCAGTTTTCATCCTCTGAGTTCTCTATGTCTTTCCTACTGACCTTTCTGAGCTCCGCATTTAGGTAGAACATTTAGCCTGTTCATCAAAAAGGCAGTGTTCTGGATCTCACCTGCACATTCAAATAGAATTCAGTAGAACTTTATTGGAAATCAAGTGTAAAACTTCATATGATGAGGTTTTTCACATGTACAAATCTTCTGATACCATCACTGGTACCACAAAGTAACATACGGGAGCTGTTTAGAGTAGGAGACATAAGCAAAGATTCATGGAAAATAAGCCTAGAAGGGATTTATTTTAGCCTATTCCACTATCCCAGACAACAGCCACACACAAAGGAATTATGATTCATAACTAAGTTCAAGTAATTTTGAAGTCATTAGTTCACTAATCCTTCTAGCAGTCTCCCATTTACTTAAGGGGTATTAAATGGAACTGTCTGGGAGTTTCTCAACAGCACAGCTTTACAGTTGAAAGAGTTTCTTGACAAANTTTGGGAATGGGCTTTTTTTTTGTCACTGTGATATGAACTTTCTGGCCTCAAAATAAGAAGAAAGCATGGGACCAGTTATTTCCTCTGCTCTGGAATAACCAGTATCCTTCTAGTTATGATGCTCCAGCAGAACGAGAGATCCAACATGGACTCCAGTTGTACATATTGCAGTTCAGGATAGCAAACCCCAGTTGGTGTATTACAGAATCAGCCAATCTTTTTCAGGGGACACCATGCATGCACTTATTGGACCTCTAAATAGACTGTGGAGAACCTCACCAAAGAGTAGCCCAAAGCATGCTCTTCACATTTCTGTCCCCATGAAAAATATCTCAACTGCATCATAGAGGGACAACAAAATATTTTAATTGCGAAAAATCTTGAGGGGCATTTCCTATGCAGCACCTTTTTCTTGTTTGGCACGACACCACTGCTAAGTTGTTCCATTTGAGGAAACCGAGACACTGACAAATTGGCAGGGCTGAGACTGCGCTCCTGGAATCCCCCAGTCCTGGGCTAAACAATCTAGCCCACGCTGCTTCCTCTATTCATCTACTTATGTAAAAGTGCAATGGGCTCAGTAGCATTGCAGCATGCCTTCATCCCAGCCGCTTGGGGATGGGAAGACAATTCAGACATTGCATGCTCGTGGAACTGAGCCATGTTACAGTCAAGGAGCTGATTTCTCCCTTTAAAAACTAAAAAATTAAAGTCAGGTGAGATCATGAATATCTGGCCTCTGTTTTTAGACACTGATAATCTTCCGAGGCATTTCAGTCTAAAATTCACTTAAAATAAAAAAATGCAAAAAAACCAAAGTCATACCTCTCTCCTTCCTGAGACACTATCCTGAATGTTTGCTTAGACTCCTTTTCCTTGGGATGTGGCCAGCAGATAACTGCTTTTAGAACTGTTTTGTCCAGGTATAGAACCAGGGAGGAGCTGCCATTCACAAGGACTAACAAAAACCTCCTCCTACAGCCAAGGGAAATAAGTGATTCACAGCCCTGCAAATTAGACCCTTCTTTCCACTACACTGACAGATTAGTCTCCTTACTTAGTTTAGTAAGACTTCCATTGCTTGAGAACAGTGGTCAGATCAAGTTGTTTTAAATTGTCCCGAGGGCTGGAGTCCCAGAGAAAACCCAGTAAAGCATCATACACATAACATCAAGAGGCTTCTTGCTCTTTTTTTCCACAAGAAGGACACTAGTGCTCATCCTCCTTCTCTGAACTTTTGAGAGGAGTTTCAATTATTTGAATACTAATTCCATTATTAGTTTTTGGCTTCCCCTTCTGAACTGTTTCCACGTAGACAATATACTGGAAGGACTATCTCAGTTGGAAGGGACCTACAACAATCATCTTGTCCAACTGCCTGACCACTTCAGGGCTAACCAAAAGTTAAAGCATGTTGTTAAGGGCATTGTCCAGATGCCTCTTAAAACACTGACAAGCTTAGGGCAACAAAGACCTCTTTAGGAAGCCTGTTCCAGCATTTGACCACCATCTCTGTAAAGAAACGCTTCCTAATTCCCAGTCTAAACCTCCTCTGACACAGATTTGAACCATTCCCACACATCCTGTCACTGGATCCCAGAGAGCAGAGCTCAGCACCTCCCTCTCCACTTCCCCTCCTCAGGAAGCTGGAGAGAGCAATGAGGTCGCCCCTCAGCCTCCCTTCTCCAAACTAGACAAGCCCAAAGTGCTCAGCCGCTCCTCACAGGACATGCCTTCCAGCCCCGTCACCAGCTTTGTTGCCCTTCTCTGGACACGTTCAAGGACCTTCACATCCTTCTTAAATTGTGGGGCCCAGAACTGCACACAGTACTCAAGGTGAGGCCACACCAACGCTAATACAGCAGGATAATCACCTCTTCTGACTGGCTGGTTATGCTGTTTGATGCACCCCAGGATGCTGTTTGCCCTCTTGGCTCCCAGGGCACCCTGCTGGCTCCTACTGAACCTGCTGTCAAACCAGCACCCCCAGATCCCTTTCTGTAGGGCTGCTCTCCAGCCACTCCTCTCCCAGTTTAGAGTTGTGCCCCACATTACTCCATCCCAGGTGCAGAATCTGGCATTTGGACTTGTTAAATTTAATCCCATTAATCATAGCCCCGTGCTCAAATCTAGATCCCTCTGTAAAGCCTCAAGAAAGTCAACAGCCCCTCCCAGTTTGGTATGATCAGCAAACTTGCTAATGGTGCATTCAACTCCTGCATCCAGATCATTGATAAAAATATTGAACAGAGCTGGCCCTGGAATTGAACCCTGAGGAACACTGCTGGTGATCGGTCGCCAGCCAGGTGTAGCCCAGTGCTGGTACCTCGCTGTCTGCCTTTCTCCTGCACTGGGACAAGGGGGAATATCTCATTGCTTCCAGGCATTTTCTTTCTGAGAAAGCCCAAGATGCACAGAGCTTTTTCTAGAACTCAAAGAACACAGAGAAATCACAGTCAGGAGAAATAGGAATATCCATTCAACATATCACATTGCTTTCCTTTTTAGCCTACCTGTAGAAGACAGATGCAGGAACAAGCTACAGCTGTGGGATTTTTGAGGCTGAAAGCTTGAAGTGAGCAGGGCACAGGCCCCTGGGTCCAGGTTGTTGGTGCTTAGCCTACTACTCAGCGAGGCAAGAGGCTTTGGCACCATCTTCTGGCACCTGCTGGCCCACCTCTGCTGAGATTTCTTACAGAGGAACCAGCTCTTATTCCTGAACAACATGATTTGCCATTTTTTTTAAAAAAGGCAAGAATTAGACAGATGCAGCAAAGCAAGTATTGTGAATCTTTGTGCTGTTTATACTCAAACAGATGAGTAAAGGTCATTTGTTGGTGTAGCAACTGGAATCTGTTAAGAACATTAGAGCAACAGCAAAATATGAAAACTCAACTAATAACAGGATGTTGCTACTTCATAGAAATTTTTCACAAGGCAGCACTTCCTTCTTTACGTGATCTGTTTTTCCAAATGGCTTCAAATAATCCGTGTTAAAATTATTTCCAGGATAGGCTGCCAAGAATGCAAAGCATTCAAAGAATTGCTTTCGAGAGAGAGAGAATTTATATTTTGAAATAGAGGGGATTTCTCATCACTTTAATACATCCTGCACTTGCACCATCGCTGCATGATTAATAATACCATCAGCTCTACAGAGTTGTGAGAGTGTTCAGCATGTGAAAGGGAACATAACTGAAACAGTAGAAGTAACATATTAGTTTGGTATCAGAAAAAGAGACCTAGTAACTGAACGTCTTGTGTCAAGGTACCAGCTTCTGTTCCAGACGTGCAGCTGGCTCATCTGGTATCATTGGGTAAGCTGCTTACCTTCCACATCACTGCAAGCCAACATGAAACTCATGGCGTAGGATCACGAGGATCCCCAAAATACTCTCTGCCTTCCAAGTTTTCCCACTAATTTTTTATTAGGAAGTTAGCCAGAAATCTTGAAAATTAGCTTGCAAAGCAGAGCACTCAAAACTTGACGTGGATTCTCCACTTTTTCTCTAAAGGAGACCCAGCAGTACATAAAGCACCTACAACAGAGAATAGAAATGTTGAGCTACAGAAAAGCTGACATTAAAGAGCAAGGTTAAGACAGTCAAAACAGATCTTTATTTTATCCTGCTGGCCCTTGAAACACAGACACAAATCTGAGGGAACTCTTCTGCCAAGTCAAACAGCTGGGGAATAAGGCACACTGTATGATCTGCAAAAATCTGGCATTATACGGAATCATAGAACAGCAAACAACAGAAGTTAAAGAGAACCCTGCAGTCAGAGTGGTATTCTTACCCCAAAACTTGATCTCCATTTGCATGCTGACCAATTGTAATGAGTTGCAGATTTCTCAAACACCAAGTTAAAAATTTGTGCTATTGAAAAGAAATATTTTTCTATGAAAAGAATATTATTTTATTCCCGAGCCTTTAAAGGTTTTCTTGTCTCATTTTCCAACATGAGAGCTATGAATAGAATACCTGAAAAAGTCCTGAGATACGACCAAGCAGGCCAGTTCAGCTCCAACAGGAAAGTTTCCTAACCTTTAACACACAAGAAAACAACACACAAAAGAGATTTTTGAGAATTGGTCTATTGTAATCATACACAAATCAGAACATCTGTATGTCGTGGTTTCAGGTCAGCTCAGTCGGTAACAAAGCACCACGAAGCCGCTCGCTC
>VYZV01042130.1:99742-147298 GCA_013401275.1 Pandion haliaetus
GGGTCCTTTCCGCGGGCTTCAGTTCCTCACAAACTTCCCTGGCGCGGGTCCTTTCCGCGGGCTGCTCTCCCGTCTCACACTGCTTCAGCGCGGTTTTTACCATGGGGTTACGGCCACCTTCGGGAGCCTCCGCTCCACCGTTCACCCCCATGGGCTGCAGGGCCATCAGCCTCCTCAGGCACCTCCTCCTCCCCGTCCACTTCCATGACTCCAGTATCGGCAGAGATGTTCCTCTCAGGTTTTCCAACCCCCACGCTACCGGTTCCCCTTCTCAAATATGTTTTCCCAAAGGCGTTACCACCATCACTCCCCGCCTAGAGGCAGGTCCGACATTTTGGCGCGCGCGTCCGACATTTTGGGGTGGCAAATTCTTCCAGCAACTTCTTAAAGGGGCCGCTTCTGCAGCCTCCCTCCCCTGCCACCAAGGAAAACCGCGCCACACAAACCCATAACATACACAAATCAGAACGTTTGTAAAACAGAATAATAAAAAAATTTAAAATAGTAAATTTTTCTAGCAAATTTCTGTGAACCAACATTTTACCTACTGTAACAGAAATTTTATGAGATTAGGTATCTTCAGCAAACCAAAAAAATGAGTTGTTAAAGGAAGAGAAAAAGAGGTTGAAAGAGTAAAGAGTTTTCTCAATTGGAACCTGAAAAAAGAAGGTTCCTAAAGATACATTAAAGGAAAACAAATTTGACCAATTTAAGCATAGGAAAGGTATTACTTAACAGATATAGACTACAATAGAATCAATCAGGTGAAATTGTTTTAATTAACCTTGGGAAAAAATATTAAAAATTGCAAACCTCTCATAAGGTAAAAAAATTGTTTAAGAGCTTTAGCTAAAAGATGTTACAGGTACATTATATCGTAGAGCTAAGCTACAAAACATCACGTAAAGTATGAATACAACAAAATGCAAACTTTATCTCTTACCTTAACAAAGCAATAGAGTCCATTTGCAATAGCAATTTATAGTTCCTCAGTAAAATCAGGAGGAAGGGTCCTCCCTAGTCTGTGACACTCCCTTGAACAAGAATGGAAAAGCAGTTGCCTCTTCTCCTTTTTCTTTTTTAGGGTTTTGAGGTTTTGTGGGTCATGATTTCAACTCCCTGCACTCACAAGGGCTAGAGATGGTCCCACTATCACTGCTTCCCACCTATAAAGCCAGTGAGGGTTGCATTATAGCTGACTGAGAAAAATAAAATAGTAAGAAACAATATCCTTTACTTCCTGCTCCTATGAATAGAACTAGCAGCAGAGGTTTCTGGCAGAGCTGTTAGTGCTCATGTTTGAGGGCATGCCTTATCAAAGCTCCCAGATGTCACCACTGCAGCCTGCTGGCACCCAGGATTCTGCCTCCAGATGAGCTCCCGATACTCCAGCACTGTTTGACTATACTGCTTCCAGCCAAGAACAAGACGACAATTCCATTTTCTTCAGCATTTCTCAAGTAACAAGACAGAGTACAAATCTTCAACAACAGCCTGTCAATGATGCTGTACCTGCCTATTCCAAAATTATCAGTTTGGGGATTACTCAGTCACCTCTCATTTAGAGAGAAAATCCAAGGCAGGAGAGCACACAAAGAAGGTACTGAGAGGAGCTACCCAGAAAAGCAACCATGCAGTAATATCTCCCCACCCCTCACGAAGCTGCTACATATTGCCAGCTACAGCACAGGCACAGATCTGGGGACCGAGGACATGCCACAGGAGGGACAGCTGGTGAGCTGCACGCCCTCTGCCTCCTACTCAGAGGACAGAAATTACCCCTTTTCCGCTCAGCTGCTTTTTGAAAGATAATGGGGAAATGAAGTGGCATAATTTGCTTTTCTCAAGGAGCTTTTACTCCCTTCTTTTCAGCACCTCTGCAGGTTATGTTAGTTGGAGAGGTGTGACCCTTGCCTCTCCTTCCCACCCGCCTGCACAGTGGGGAAAGGAGAAGAGCCCAGACATCCCAGCCCTGTGCACTTGCAGGCACAACACCCACAGAGGCCAATTTGGCAAGATAAGTTGTGGTCTCAGCTGCACTGAGCAGTTGTATGAGGATCTCTAGCTGGGTTTTCGTCATTTCCCCTGTTTTTAGACCACGGTCCCATCCCATCTGGTTTGGTAGACCTCTGGCACGTACGGTAGGTGAATCCACCAAAACACGGGCTGTTCCAAAAAGGAGTGGGTTTGTTTTGGTTGTCACATAACGGTTATCTGCAAAACATTTATTGTCTTTTCATCTCTCTCCAATCTCTATGAGTTATTTTGGCCACATACAACAGCTATGTTGGACTTACAGGGACAATCACAGAATTGCAATTCAAAGGAAAAATTATAGAAGACCCTGGCTCTCCAGGTTTTATTGCTTTTTAATGTGAGTTTATAATAAGCATTCTATGCTATTTACTAATACTCCAGATTATATTCTCAGTAACAATTTTTTTAAAGTATTTAGTCTAGGAATTAATTCGGCTTGAAAACTGAGAATATTTCTGCTGTACTTTTGTATAGATGGTCACACATTCAACACAGGAGACTACTTTTCAGTCTGAAGCAAAGGGCGAAGTCTGTACAGATGCCGATACACACTTTCCCTGTAAACGGAGTGGCAGAGTTGAATCGTAGAATGGTTTGGGTCAGAAGGGACCTTAAAGATCATCTAGTTCCAACCTCCCTGCCATGAGCAGGGCCACCTTCTGCTAGACCAGGTTGCTCAAAGCCCCATCCAACCTGGACTTGAAGAAGCAGGTTGAAAGCAATCCACTTCTCACAGCATCTTGCAACTCTTCTTACAGTGTAACACTTCAATGTATTTCTCCCACCATCACTCAATGCATCCTCTGTAGAGAGGGAGACAAACCTCAGAACATTAATTGCTCAGTTTGGCCCCCAAAACCAATTTTCAAACATTCAAGAATAAGTAAGACCTTTTTTAAATCAATGGACTCTACATAGCATTTACAGACAACAGATTAGGCTCCCTATTCCAAAAGGGCTGCTGAATGCTTTAGGTAGTTGCTACTATAAAAATATTCCACATCAAAAAAACCAGCATATGGCTTTCTAGAAACCTTCTGTTCCAGCACAGTGTTATAGCCTGACATTTCATTGCTTTGTCTGCTTCCCAGTGTGACATTCGCTAAATCTAAGAAATTGCTTGTGTGACTATTCACGTCTCTATTCAGCACTATGCCTGCTCTCCTCTACTTCCTCTTGCATTTAACGGTGTAGGATAGAGACGGGTCTATGGCATTAGGAAATATTTCTCCCATTGCACTACTTAGGATTTGCCTTCTGTTTGCTTGCTTGGCATCAGGGAATTTTTCTCAAGGACGATTTTGCACAAGTAGTTATGTTAAGCTCTGTTCATACTGCTTCAGGACAGAGATGCAGTATTCAAGCATGAGCTTTGGAGTGCGGTGATCCTCACTAAGTAACAAGAGATTTTAATGGATACGTTGAAGGTTCTAAAGCTAAAGAAATGTTAAAGATATACACTGAAATGGTATATCTCCAATACAACCTGATGCCTTTTCCATTTTGAAACAAAAGATAATAGCAAGTTGTCTGGTTTAGGAGCACCAGTTCATGGAAGGCGGTGGGAACTTACCATACTTCCATGATGCTTTTTTCAATAAACACAGAACAACTGCAGGGGTAAAAGTAAACTGCTATGTCTATTCATGAACATAATTGCTGTGTTTTCTGTTCCAGCTCATCCTTGCCACATGGGAAGGACGCTACAACTTGCAGTGCCAGAACCTCCACAGCGCAGGGGAGGCTGACATCCGGGTGAGACGCAGTAGCAGCTCAGCTCCCAGCATCCGCAGCAGTCCTTCCCTCTGTGTCCTCAGTGCAACACTTCTGTGCTCACAGCAGTTATAAGGATGTTACCGATGACATCTTTAACATGAGGGTTTTAATCAAGTTGCCTAACACCTGGTAGCAAACAAGAAGTGTCATCTTTCTGATTCAATACAGATGCATCCTTAGTGTAGAAAGCATGACAGGGAGTATTTTGAAAAGCTATGTATCAAGATCTCTGATCAAAACAGTGTTGCTTGACTATTAAGACAGAGAATATGGATCATTTAAGAAATTGGGAGAAAAAACAATCATCTAGAATGTAACACTTGTTGGGCTCTAGCTGGAAACTGATTTAAACCCAATTCTAAACTTCGGAAAACTGCAGAGAGTGTGCTGGCTTGGCTCATCTCTAGTTCCAACCCTTATTTCTGAGTTACAGCAATTCCATGTATTAACTGTCATTCTCCACTTCAGGCTTACGTTCCAGCTAATGTTAGAGCTCAAAGACAGAAAGATTGGTTAACTTATATCATTTTGCCCAATACGCAAAATTTGTCTGTGTTTTGCCAAGGAAAGAGCCACTCAAGTACCTTTTCCCCATCAACAAGGTATTTTCCCCTCTCTGTTTTAACTAACTGTCTTTAACTGTCCTGGGATGTATCCTGAGCTCTGATAAAGTGTCTCAACTCTAGAGAAGGGTCTTTTCTATAGTGTTGAGTGTCAAAATTTGATTATTTAAAAAGAATCCAGCAAAATCTGTTCAGCACCAAGAAAGTATATGTGGTAGCACCCTTAAGAAAAAAACCAAACCAAAACAAAACCACACCACCCCCACCACCCCAACTGTACCTTTGATAAAAAAAAACACAGAACAATTAGAAAACCCTCAAAGTTTATATTTCTTAAGTTATATTTAGATAATTATATATTTACACAATCATAAAAAAATGATGCACTTTTTCTAAACTGCCTCATTCAAAAGGGAAATAAAATTGAAGCAAAAGATTGTGCTATTAATGCCTTTTGGGAAATTGCATGCCTAGCGACTGATGAAGTACAGCAATATTAAAGCCCTTTTGTGGACAGATACTGATCTTCTGCTCCTTTGTTCTTGCTTGTACAGGTAGCCAAGGTGCTGTGGTGGTATTATTTTTCCAAAGTAATTGAATTCATGGACACTATCTTCTTTGTACTGAGAAAGAAAAGCAGCCAGATCACCTTCCTTCACGTGTATCACCATGCCACTATGTTTAACATTTGGTGGTGTGTTCTGAACTGGATACCTTGTGGGCAAAGTAAGTCTGTGTTCGCTTCATCACCTGGGCTGTAAGTCACCCATTGCTGCCAGAGAATCACATCACCATGCAAAGCAAGTGTATTGCTGACCTCATCTTTGACATTCGTAGCCTTTCAGAACTGATTAACACCTGCAGATCGCAGTAAAATTGAAAGCCTGATTAAAAGTTCAGGCCAAAAATATCCGAGTGTTAGGCCCCAGATTTTCCACTTGCTGCCACAACCTCTCATATTTACTTCTCTTCAAATCACTTTTAGACAGCATAACACTATAAAGTAGTACGCGAGAGCCATCACATACAAGTCCTACTCCAAAAGCAGATGTAGGAAGAACTCACGACCCTAGTAAAGTCAGTGTTAATTATGACAAATGAACTCAATAGTATTTTTACAAGTTTGACTCCTGTATGTATCAATCTGACATTCTGCTATAGCAAGATACTTTACTTACATAATCACTAATTAAAATACCAGTTTGAGTTTATTTTGTTTTAAATAAGAATACATCTCATTCAAGTAGCAGAACTACTGGACAGCCAGAACGGATCAATATGGTCTCGCATTTCATATCGAAATACCAGAAGTAGCAGCATCCTTTTCCTTATTATATTTTGGGTTCGATGTATTTCACAACAGTCATCTCTAAACATCTTGGCTCTTAAAAGGATACTGTAATTGCCATCATCTCCTCTCTTGAGGTGTGGAAGATGTATGGTGCCACAGGCTGGTCACTTGGCATTCGTGCACTAAATCCAAACAGCAGAGAACTACTTCAGGTGTCTCACAGCATGCACACTTTTCCAGGGCTTCAGATAGCCAGAGGCTTCCTGTGGCATGGTTATCAGTGTTTTCCTACTTTGAGCTATTAAAAGCAGTCACACCTCAGTCCACTATAATATTTTGTAAAGCAACTTGTTGCAGGTGTTTTTCAGAACAAAGAGCAGAATTCACTTTTGTTGACACTTATTATGGACAGCACAAAATCAAAGTAAATCACTGTTATGGGTAGAAGCAGAGATCAAGGATTTCATAGCAATCACAAGTTATTTCTAACAGAGGTGTAAACAAATTAGTCGGGATTTGTGCTTTCTATTTTGTCTGAACATATTCCCCATACTTCGCACTAGCTTTGCACTATGGTAATTAACAGAGCGGAAAAATCAGTAGCTAAGAAATTAATCAGTAATTATTAAATAATTAATCAGTAGAAAGATCAAAACAATTGGCGAGACCATCTTGTAGTTGTCAAGCACTGCCAAATACACGAGCATACAGCCGTACAGTAGAGTAGTGCTGCTACTCCTCAATAGCCTGTAAGGTACAGAGGTTAATTCATTTGTTCTAGAATTAGTATTTACTAAGTGTAGCTAATTAGATTAGCAAAGTATTATCTGGGGTGAAATTCTGGAAATCTGCATTTAGCAGAAGAACCACTGGAAAAAAGTGAGAGCAGTGCTCAAACACAGCCACATGAGGCTAGTTTAATTCAGAGTAAAGCCCTTACTACTGCATCAGGGAGCAGAGGGGAGCGGGTGCCTCCCAGGGCCCTAAGCTGCGGTACCAGCAGCACACAGTCACCCACAGCAGCGTCTAAAGCTTACAGCGATAATGGAGACACTCATGCAAATAATGTTTGGGAGAGGAACAAAAGCAATAACCTGTGAACTACAGAATAGAAAGTGGAACAAAAAAAATACAGGACGAAAATACAGTATTCAGCATGAGAAAAACCCTGTAGGAAATATATTCACTTTGTCAGTTGTCCCTAAGACAGCATCTCTTCACATCAGGAATGTCTTTAGTTAAGGATATGCACAAAGGGAAGACTTACTGTATGCAAAATGTATCACTAGCAATAATACCTTCTCTCACTTTTTTGGCAGTTGGTATATAAAAATGTTTTCCTTGATGGATTTCTGTAGGTTTCTTTGGACCCACTTTGAATAGCTTTATCCATGTGCTTATGTATTCTTATTATGGACTGTCAGTCATCCCTTCTATGCGCAAGTATCTCTGGTGGAAGAAGTACCTCACTCAGGCACAATTGGTACGTATCTATTTTACTCTCAATTTAACCACCAGAAATCCTTCAAAATGCCAGAGAGGGCAAAATGAATGATAGATAACATTGTCATTTGCAGAATTAAGCCAGTTAGAGTTAAAATATAACAAAGCTATCATACAGAATAAGTCACTAGCGCAGCCCCGTGTAACAAAGGAAAGGATGCTCAGAAATATTTTCCACAACACAGTAGAAATTCTACAATCCATAAAATTCCATTAGTTTTGATCTTTTGCATAGACAATGGACACTGCTTAGTCATGGTAAATGGACTGATTAAAAAGTTATAAAAACTGTCTGACAGAGCCAGCTCCAAGATAGACCCACTCCTGGCCAAAGCTGAGCCCATCAGCAAAGCTGGGGGCACCTCTATGATATCATATTTAATAAAGAGTAAAAAATGCTGCAGAGCAGCTGAGAGAAAGGAGTGAGAAAATGTGAGAGAAACATCCCTGCAGACACCCAGGTCAGTGAAGAAGGAGGGGAGGAGGAGCAGAGATTCCCCTGCAGCCCATGGTAAAGACCATGGTGAGGCAGGCTGTCCCCCTGCAGCCCATGGAGGACCACAGTAGAGCAGATATCCACCTGCAGTCCGTCAAGGACCCCACACTGCAGCAAGTGGATATGCCCTGAAGGAAGCTACAGCCCATGGAGGACCCCACACAGAAAAAGGCTCCTGGCAGGAGCTGTGGCCTGTGGAGAACCACCCACACAGGAGCAGGTTTGCTGGCAGGACCTACGGGGAACCCACGCTGGAACAGTCTGTTCCTGAAGAACTGCACCCCATGGAAAGGGCCCACACTGGAGCAGTTCAAGAACCACAGCCCATGGGAAGGATCCATGTTGGAGAAGTTCATGCAGGACTGTCTCCCATGGAAGGGACCCCATGCTGGAGCAGGGAAAGAGTGTGAGGAGGAAAAAGCAGCAGAGCCAAAGCAATATGGACTGACCGGAACCCCAATTCCCCATCCCCCTGCACCACTTGGAAGAGAAAGTAGAAGAGTCAGAAGTGAAGTCAAGCCTGGGAAGAAACAGGGGCTTAGCAGAAGGTGGTTTTAGTTTTGTTTAATTTCTCACTATGCTTCTCTGTTATTAATTGGCAATAAATTACATTAATCTTCCTGAAGTCAAGTCTGTTTTGCCTGTAACAGTAATTAGTAAGTTTTACCAATTACCCTCCCCTGCCCTTATCTCAACCCACAAGTTTTTTTCATCTCATTTTCTCCCCCTGCTCTACTGAGGAGAGGAAGTGAGAGAGCAGCTGGGTGGGCACCTGGCAGCCAACCAAGGTTAACCCACCACACCATGGGTTACAAAATGCAAATGATGTAAACAAACTCTTCAACAAGACAGAAGTTGTCTGACTTTTGAAAAAGTCTACTCCTGCTGTACCCAAAGAGCTGCGCCACATCAAAACCTTCTATCAACAAGATACAAGGCTTGATATGAAATTACGTTCCTTTCATGTTTTTATCTTAGGGGCTGTTAATATTATTTGGGAGTTCAGATGTTTGCAGTAAGCTTAAAAACCACCTGTGTAGAAGTGTGTTTAACAAAAGCTTCTTCTCTGAGCTGCAACCATCCCTGCAGTTGAAACAAGCTGCCCTATTTGAAATGCACCCCAGGACACTGGATTGAGGACATGCTCAGCTGGCTGGGGAGGGTGAGGTGCACCAGTGTGGGCTGATTTACAATCCTAAATACAGACAGCCTTCTGCAATTTCCTCTCCATCTCATTTTTGCTTCATTTGTCCCCATCTTAACTCTGTTAAAGCAACTGCCAGCCTACCTGAACTTACTCTCAGACCTGGGATTTCCATTTTCTGTTCAGACTGCTAAAGCTATTGCCTGGAGTCTTCAGAGTTTTCTCGAGTTTCTGCCTAGTAACAGAGTCAACACTGTACCTGGCATAACATGGTCTGGAAGATAGAACAACCCCTAATTAAAAAAAAAAAAAAAAGCTTTCATTTTCCCAACTAGGCCTACAAACTCAAATTTTTAGAAGTCTGTGACCCCTTAGGGTTTTTTTAATTTCATAAGAGCTCCATTTTAACTTAAGCCTCATAATACACTCACAGGTTCAGAAAGGGATAGTTTTCAAGAGTACTCAAACTTTCAAAGAGCAGGACCAGGTGACACTGTTTTATCCGATATAGCTAGCACTGCCCCTTTCTCAGCAAATACTCACGCATGATCTTTCCTCCACAGATTCAGTTTCTGCTCACTATTGTGCACACACTCAGTGCAGCTGTGAAGCCATGTGGATTCCCATTTGGCTGCCTCATGTTCCAGTCTTCCTACATGGCCACACTGGTCATTCTCTTCATAAACTTCTACATTAAGGTAAGCAGCCTTCCAAGAGCTCTCTGATGGGGGCGGCGGGGGGGGGGCCCTCAGGAATAATTTTTTCAATAGCAGTCTTGATGAACTCACACGTAGAATGAGCATCAGTACTTAAAATACATTTGTATTAAAATATATATGTCAGTTAAGAATGATAGATACAGTAATGTCTGCAAGAGATGGTTATTCAGTAATGATGACCTCTCCCTTGCAGCTCAGCTCTTCTACACTTGCTATACAAGTCACGTACCACATTCAGGACTTAGGAAGTCTGAATTTGCTCTGTTGGCCAACTTTGAGTCTTCCTTCCTCCTTGGAAAAAAGAACCAAACAGCTCTGTCTTTGCATTGTTTATTTCAGCCTTTTTTAGCAAGGAGTGCTCCAGCCTGCCTGCATACATAGAGCTTTTAGCAAAAAGGGCTTAGAGTCTCTTTTGACATCAAGAAGTATTACAGTAATACTAGTAAGGTAATATCACCCACAGCAGTGAAAATAATACAGTTCCCTTAACGCAGTCTGAAACAAATATATACATCTGCATCAACAACCACAAGACAGCTCCATTTTACAGTTACCCATAAGTAGTGTTTGGGGGACACTAAATAAATCCAAGCATTTACTTTGGATTTTGCTTTTATAGACATACCGGAAAACACCTTCAAGAACAGCTATAAAGGAAACCCCTTTCACAACAGAAGTCAAGAATGGCTTCCATAAGGACTACTTTGCTGCTGCCAATGGATTCCTGAACATTAAGAAAGCACAATAAGTAGAGTATTTCCTATGATTTTTTTCTAAAAAAAGAAAAAAGACTGAATTACAAGCTTTAGCTTAAAACCTATTTGATTACATTTATCAGTTCTTTGTACCACTTATTAATGTACCACTATTTAGATTTTAACAAAACAAGTAGAATTACTTGTCCTGTCAAAGACCACCATTGGAAAAAAGGCCAAGATCTTTCTCATATGAAAAAGAAAACCCTTCTGATCTCTAATGCTGACAACACAAAAACGCCTTATAAAATACTTGATGGATAAATCCATCAATGCCTTCAACAAGTTAGGACTCTGTTCAGACTAAAGCCATGAGCACGTTCTGTACATGCAAGAGGTCTTGAGGCAAGGCTTCATGGTGCACCTGACAGTTTCAGCTAAACTGTGACCAAGGTCAGGAAAGGGAAGGGGTGGGGGGGGAGGGGGAGCTGAGAATCAAACCTTTTCCCTCACCGTACCCCTCTGTTTCTTCCCAGCCATTACCCAAAGCACCCTCCCTCCCATAAACACCAGTGCTATTTAGAATACATGATATCACAAAATGATATGGGGTTTTGAGCTCTAGTCAGAGCAAAACAAGTCACTCTGGATGTGCTAAATTAATAGGAGTTCCGAGTAAATAGATTTTGAAAGAAATAGGAGCTCAACAATTTAATGAAGATAAATCCTTTGAGTGTAAATGTGCACAAAGTTAATCCTATACAACCACTGCTAATTTGAAGCAAACTGACATACCACATAATTAATAGACTGGAAGATGTAGAAAATCTTAAAAGCGAATTCAGCAATGAGCAAAGCACATTATATAGGAATTTCTGTGCTAGGTGAGCCTTATTCAGACTGGTCTCTGACTGGAGAAACAGAGGGGACTGAGGCACAATCCTCTGTAGGGAAAAGCAAGGAGATATTTGCTGTCTGCAGCTGTAATGGCCTGTCTCTCACAATAGCCAGTCACCATCTTCTCTGCTTCACTTCGCTGCATTTACCTCCCACTTAAATGGTTAGAAAGGAAGAATACCCAAGGTTAGCTTTCGGGATCTGTCCTTGCCCTTTTCTCATTTAGCCTCTTTCAAAATCTCTACTAAGAAGCAGACACAGACTTTTTTTTTTTCCTCCTTTTTTCCACAATGAAGTAGTTCTGGTCTCTTCCAGTGCTGTGTGTATAAATTCTCTCAACAAAACCAACTTTTGGAGTCGCCCCAGCCCAGCAAGACCCTCAGACTGAAGCAGTTCTGTAAAGGGACCATGTCCTCTCCCTCCTGTCACCCCACAGAGTCCCAGGGCAGGAAGGGGACAAACCACATGCATGGCCAGCCCAGAAAGACCAAGCAGTCACAAAGGGCCCACATGGAGAGGAGGCTGTCCCAAATCCTTTTCCTCCGATTGTTCTCCACCTCCCATGTCAGTTATCCCCTTTAGATGATCTGTCATCAGGGGGTCTTTGGAGTCTGCAGGTGCAAAGGCAGAAAGGTTTGTCCCAGGGACCAGTGTGGGTGCAGGACAGCCAGCCTCACCAGGAGCAGTCTGAGAGACTGCAGCCATGAGAGCTCATGGATAAAAAGGAAAGGGACTGAGGAAGTGGTACAGTACGGGGGAAGAACAGATGGGTTTGTCCAGCAAAAGCAAGATGAGAAAATGGCATGGAGAAGGGTGTCTCGAGTCAGAGTTCAGTTTGAATTTGTGCTTGAAAGTCTCATTGGATCCCATCTATCTCCAGCCAGTTCCAGCTCCATTATGATGTGGACAAAACCTTTCTGCTCCAGTAGAAAACTGAAATCCCAAAATGCTGCAGCACAAGGAGTACATTTGAGCAGCCTGGCTGCTAAACTGCATCATCATCAACTGGGTAACCAAAATAACTGCAATATTCAAAACACTTTTACACCACCACCACAGACATACATCTAACTGGTGTGTATTCACATTTGCTCCCTCTTCACGAAGCTGGCCACAGCGAAAGTCAGTGGTTTTCTCTAACATTCAATAAGGAGGGAAGGCAGCAACCAAAAAAAACAACAAAAAGAACCAACCCCACCCCTCTCAGTCACAAAGCCTGGATGCTGTGTGCAGATACTAGTTCTCAGTGGCCCTTCCAGAACCTTTGCTTTGTAGATCTTTCTGGTCAATACCGTAAAACTCACAAGTTATAAGAAATTAGTGGGTTTGACTGAAGGTGTTGTACATGGTCCTAACTAAAGGCAGAGCTTCAGAGCTCTGCAGACATCAACTTGATACTGGAAACCAGAGTAAAGGCAGAGGGAATTGGAAGAGCTGACAAGATAGTACACAAGACAACTAGCTGAACTATTCATCTGAGGCAGGCAGTAAAATGGTTGCGTGGCCCAGCATGGATTTTAGGCTGACTGGAGTCCATAACCTATTGATGGCAAAGAATGAATTTGACTGTCAAGGTGGACAGCGTCAGCGTGCTAAATGTTAAAGTTTACTACAGCAACCAAACCCACAGATACTGTCTTTTGTTTTGTTGAAAACTCATCCAAAATAAAAATAAAAAAATAAATGCCTTACTTGAAACTCAAAGGACTGGGGGGGGGAAGGAAGGAAAAAAAGGAAAAAAACAAGACAGTCTCACCTTGCAGATCCAGCAGGAAGGTTGGAATCAGGTACATTTAAAATTCTTCAGATCTGTCTTAACATTTTCAAAATGCTGCAACTTTGAAGAAAGAGGAGCATTGACTTTTTAAACTGATTTTCCTGTAATACATAACACTGTAAATAAACAAATTTTACTATCAGGCTGTCTCCACTCCTCTTTAAGGCATCAAATTGCCAAATATGCACCAGGACAAGATTTAAAAAATATTTCATAGTAAAAGAATCAGAAGTAAGACACACATATCATCTCTGCCACTGTAGCGGGATCCAAGGTACAATTGCTCCTTCAGGTGAGGCAGGCTGATACCTAGCAGTTTTGTAAAGACTGCAACATCAGAAACAGAGGCACAAGAAGGATAGCTCCACAGTCTAGTTAGCACTACACAAGGAGTCATGATTGTTAAGAACAAGGGCTGTTCACCAACAAGATACCAGAGTTTGGGGGAGCTATGTTTAACTAACGCTCCCACCTCTGGCCCATTTGCAGTTTCTAGACTTAGATACAGTGCCCACTGAAATGCCATGTGCATGGCATCTCTTCTGACTTAACTTTAAACTGGACCAAACTACCAAGCCAATTAGCACTTTCTTCCTATCACACAGTACTGTAGCTAGGAACTCCTAAGCTCTCCACACACAGCTCTGCTACCTGTAAAAACTTGGGTTTTGAACAAAGCTAACATTGCACTAACTTGTTTGTTCAAAGCTTGTACTTACCCACCAAGTTATCCTTTGATTCTCGGATTGTTTTCAGTTGGGACCCGATGGTAGAAAACCGAGAGGAGAGACAATGCAAAAATCAAGCCTCAAAAATATAATTTCTTTCAGATTGAAAATACAAATACAGGAGACATGCAAACACTTGACCCCAATGTTTTGGGCTCCCCAGAGGGTACGTGTGGGAGGACAGGGAAGTAAAGCAGAAGAGAACAAGCTATTCAGTTTGATTTACTGGTTTATGGATGTTAGTAGCTTCCAAAGGAATGAAGAGGAAGGAATGAGCTTTACTAAAGCCCTTCCAGGAACACTAGAATTAAAGGAGAGAAATCAGGCTGCTGATATGTGCCAAGGCTCATCTTTACAGGGCTTCTCTCACAGCCTGACTAAAAGTAATACTTTCTCAACTCTTACTCACGATAAACAATAAACCACCCTGTAATATATGACCAGGAAAGGCTCTGTTGTTGTGTTTGGTTCCAAGATACAATAGCTCTCAGCTCTTCCTGGAAATGTGTCTATTCTCCAGTGCACCTCTCTTTTAGAGAGTCCTACCACTTGCAGAAGTGGGACCAGTCCCAGCACACTCCAGCCCACATCAGCAAACCTTACCAAGAGCAGGGCAAGACAACCCCAGTTCAGGTCAAAACACAAACACGCAGTTCCTCTGGTCACTCTGCCCCTTTCCAGCCATAGAGGACACCCCTTTCTCTGGCATTGTACGGCCTTCATGTAGCCTTGCCACTAGGTAACAGCACCCTTTAGACCTTGGAAGGATCATTACATTGATACAGAACATGCAGGTAAACAAGCACTTGGCACAGCATCATCCCCTGAAAGATATATGACAAAGATAGTAGAGGTTATAACAGGGTTTAATGTTAAACTGGTTAGAGCTTAAAATGCTTGAAGCAGTTGTCCTTAACCTGCACTTCGTATTTCCTATTTCTTTTTCTGGGTAGTGATGCATGGTTTTTACACTTCAGCACCCACATCATCTTTGTTTTTCTGGTTCTGAAGAACAGGTTGAAAATTGAGCTTTATCTATTTACACTGAGAGGAAGAAAATAAAAGAAATAGCTGGAAAAATAACACTTAAAAGAGCACAAGTGAGCAGCTAAAGAAAACCTGCCAAGGTCAGCTACCTACCTTCCAAAAATGAAATGTTAGGGTAACCCAGTTATAGGTTTGCATTGCCAAAATATTATCTGCAGAAGCCAAATGGACTTCTGACCTTCAGTGGATTTCAGCTCAAACATGCTGAACTGACCCAACAGTGCAGGAAGCAGTATGAGATGGGCTGTCCAAGATGCTGTCTCCAAACGCAACAGCTACTGACTACAGATGGAAAGACCATTGAGAAAGACCAAAACTTTCAGCATGGGCTCCCGGCTTGGGCAGTTCACAAGTTACCAAGCTAGAACTCGCTGAGCCTCTCAGTAAGTAAAGCTTTTTATATGAAGGGTTAGAAAAAGAAGTGCAGGGGTAAGAGACATCTAAGCTGTAGGACATCCATTTCTGCTCTCCCAATCACTAAAAGCAGCTTTTTAGGGTTCATACTTTTCCAATAAAACAGTTAAAGCAAGTGTAGGTGTATACAACATTATGATAACTTTTAATAAGTAAGAGATCCCGATTTCTCCTTTATCGATGCCCTCTGAAGTGCTCAACACCCACCTTCCAGGCTTTGTAGTGACAGGTTACATGGGGATTCAACAGTAAGAGTTACAGTGTGCATCAGTCTTGTTTCTGTAAATTATCTAGCAAAGGTACTTCAATAAAAAATGTTCCTAAATTTTTAGTAACAGGAGACGCCAAGACAGCATTCTGCCAACACACAGGAAGGGTGGGGAAATGTAGCAAAACAAGACTTGCTACACATCTACTCCGTTGTGCTGACAAAGCTTAAATGCTTAGCAGCTCTAACGTCTGATGGTTTTATGGCTCTCTACAACATCTTAGAAATGAAAGATCAACCACTATTGTCACAGTTTGAAAAAAAAATTAAAGATAAAAAAAATAATATTTAAACCAGAGGCAGCCATCACATCTTGCCCTATTCCCATTTCAAACCTTCCCTTTGGGCAGTAAGCTCCTTGGAGATGCAGGTGAGCAAGGCTAAACCAGCCAAGGCAACATCCACCCCAAAGGAGATGACACATGCCCCAAGGACACAGGGTATCAGGGTACCTCTGTGGCTTTGCAGAATTCAGTATACAAGAGCAGCCGTAGTGTGGAATTCTCCTCTCAATTCCTAGGTCTGCTTCACATCAAGCACCTCGGTAGTCCTGGTTGCATCCATCATGTTTGGCCAGGTCATGGAGCATAAAACCATGGGATGTAGGCATTTACCCAGGAACTACTAGAAGGCTCAGCTTGGTACTTAGGACTGGGAGCAACATTACACAAAGCATTCCTTTACATTCCCTAGTGTGAACTCCAGGTTACGATAACAAGCAACAGGGCAGCTCAAGGCCTTACCACACTCCTAGGCACAGGACCTTGGCATTACTACTCAGGTAGTAAAAACACCAAATATTTTTCTATTTTGGACCTAGTACAGCCAGGCAATAGGAAGGGATGCTCAGATCACTCAGGCTATCTTAAAGCCTGTTTTGGCTAATGACACTGCTGGTGCAACCACAGCATACCACCACACCAGTGGGAGACAAAGCATGCCAAAAACTCTGTTACTGGGCTGCAAATCTAAACAGATTTACCAGGTCCAAGCAGAGCTGTTCATGGAGGTTACAGATTCACCTCCCAAAAGACACAGCCACTTTGGCTGAGAGCTTTGAGAGACTGGATTCAGATGGCAGCTGGAAAGACCCTGAAGAGCAACAGGACAATGTAGGTCACCAGGGCCAGCCCTCAGAAATAAGTGCAAGGTAGTGGACGCAAAATCGCAGCTTCAGCCCTTCACATTGTGACCAGGAGAGAGCAGGTGAGGGGACCTGGAGCTTTAGGGCAGGGATTAAGAGATCTTTTCTTTTCAACCAGTCCAGAAGGAAAGAGCCAACCACCCGTTGACATGGATGAAGGTAGAGTCCTGACTCATGCCAACTCCAGTCAGGAATACTTAAGCTAAAGGAATAAGCATAACCTCCAGAAAGTGATTATGTGATGGCAACCGCAGCTTCTCATTGTCACATTACCCTGCACGATATTCAGGAAGGCACAGTTTCAGCCCCCCACAAGACATTCAGTGGTGAAACAGACCCTGGCAGAAGTGGGCTTTTGTCATGAAGGTACATTGTGTGCAGGGAACGACTCCCTCCACTCCAACCCACAGAGTAGTCTGAGGTCAGTTTTTATACCATGCAGGGTATACAGGACTCCAGAGTCCCTTCCCACAGGCATGCACAGTGCATCAATTCAAAAGAAATGAGGAGATTGTTATCCTATGCAAACAATAATTTACTTAGAATCAATCATTAAATGCTTTTACATTTGATAAAGGCAGAGCAGAATACTTAAAGAAAGGCAGTACATGCATCAGTTTGGTGGCTAAATAATGATATTTAGTTCATTTTCTATTTCTTTGATATTTAATGGACCCATCTTGCAATTTTACAGAAAAACTTGATGTTATCAACACAAGGGTCAAAACTGGACCACTCAGCAGTGTGTATTTTTTTTTAAGCAGAAAAAGGCTCAATATCAATGTGGTTTTTTCTGCTTTTTTTCTTTCCATTTAAAATAGATTAACATCCTTCACAGGACCATCTTCTCTAGACTGCATAAGGTGCTCAAATGTTAAGGGGTCTAATGAATTCAGGGGTTTGCTAGTCAGAAGGAATAATGAGCACGTTGTTTTCTACTGCCTTCTTCATTGGGTGTTCATACTGCAGGGAAGGAAAAAGAGATCATTAAAAACATTTCAGAAGTTTATACAAACATTTATATTGCATAAGAAAAGAAACTGTAGAGATCCTAGAAGCATATTTAGATTCAACTTTTAATTCTTAACACCCACCCTGGAACAAGGTGCTGCAGCATGAGCTGGTCCCGTGATACAACTGCTCTTTCCTCAGCCCTGCCTCTCTCTAAAGGTGTCCTTCATGAGGAGCACCTCTGGTAAAGGAAAGGTTTATGTCCCTAAGGGACTTAGTGCTCGTAATGGAAACTTTTCCCTATGGAAAGGCTCAGGATTCCAGCTTTAACAGATAAAAGAAACAAGCTCTCGGTTTTCAGCATCTTCTATAAAAATCCCAGGCCAGTCTACTGTAGTGACTACAGGCATAGTTGTTCCTTCAACTCAGGGAGATTTCTTCAGCTCTATGCAGTGCAGACACATGGCATCGCATACAGAGTAATCCATCAGTCTTGTTGCAGGAATGCTAAACCCCCAAAGCCACCAGGTCTGCACATAAAAGCTCAAACAGCAGCAGTAGCAAAAATATGTGCACACGTTACGAGGTGGACAAGATGGAAACTAAGCATTGTATTAAAGTTAACAGAGTATTCAGCTTAATCTACAGGTTTAAACAAGGACATAAGTTAGTGATTAGACTCTGAGGAGTTTAAGAACTTAAACAGAATATTTAACTGGGATACAAGGTAAATGAATAAATTAATTTTTTAGAAGTCAAACTTGGAGGCATCAAGACTAGATGTTGTCAGACCCAAAAAGGGGGTGAAAGAAAGCATGCAAGGTGGCATTAAGCTGCAAAGCTCCTAGCCACAGGATGTCACTGATGCACAGCTCCAAGGGCAAGTGGGACAAAGTGACAGAAGATAACTGCATTAAGGGTCACTAACTACACAGAAACCGGACTCAGGATGAAGGAATCCCCAAGATATGAACACAGGAGAAGCATCACTACCTGATGGTCCTTGCCCTTACCTTCTCCCTTAAGCAAGTGCTTTTTGACCACTTTCCCTAGTCCCTAGCAGGGCAAACACTGCTTTCTCAATTCTTTCCATGCATCAGGACCAGGGGTCCCACAAAGAACCAGCCCCACAGATCAGCTAAACAAAGGTTTCCCCTCCCAGGACTTCAGTTTTGCACTTCTAACATTTATCAGTCAGGCCACATCTCAGAGTCCACCACCCATACAGAGCTGCTTGCATACTGCACGCACCATTGTATTCTGGATGCTGTCAGCAAAACTCTTTGCTGTTTCACCCAGGGCCGAGTCAACAGACTGAATTCTGGAAAAAAAGTGAACTTGGCTAGTTTATCTGTAAAGCATTAGTACTTACTGATGAAACTTCAACAGAGATATTTACCAGTAAAAATGAACCTGAGGATTCCCCCTTTTGCAGCTTTTTGCCCAGCATTTGCACCGACAGTATCTTTTATATAGGAAATTATCACCACCTTCCACCTCCTCTGACCTCTAAATAGAGACATGACCAGAGGGTACACCTTGTTCCAGATGCTGGTACAGGTCTCAAAGTATGTGCCTTTCCTGCACAAATTCCCACGCAGAGTCCCTTGTTGCACCCTAGTCCCAATTCAAAACCCTCACGAAGCTGCAAAGGCTTTATCAATGGACACCAAGTGGAGATGCCATACTGGGTTCAGAATACTTCCCGATATATCAGCAAGGGTAACACCAGCCTAACTAGTGCTCTCTTTGACCACCAGAGGACTTGTGAGCATGCAGGACAGCTGGTAGACACGTACCTTTGCTTTTGCTGGTTGCAGAAAGAATTCAGTTTGAGCAACTGAGCATTCCAGAAGTCCTAAAAAGAGCCCCAAAGAAAACCCCCATTACTTGGGAAGGGGTACCTCCATGGGCTGGCACACAAGAAGTCCTACACACCACTGCATCCTTCTCCATGTTTGCCAACATTTGAGTTTCCTTCTCAAGACTGGCAAGCTCTTCAACAACAATCTTCTGGAAGGTGTCCAGCTTACTCAGCCTAGTGATGGAGAAGAGGAACAAGTTTGACACTTTAATGTGCAGTAGCACAAGGCAGATGACAACCCTCTTCAGCACCAAACCTAACTTTAGGCAGAAGCAAGCGTCCTTGCTGAAATACATGGGACAGTTTTGTTCTCAGGTATGTCACAGAGCACATGAATAGCTGTACCAGGTCAAACTGAATATGAGTTTAGCTAAATAGCCTGTCTAAAATAGCAGTCAGTAACAGAGGCCCAGGACAGGGCGTACAACAGGGTTCCCAGTGCAGTACTCACCCTGCATACTCTCCCAGCATCCAGGGATTTCAGCAGAGATCTCCCAAGCTGAAGACAGCATCTTGGCACAAATAACATCTGATGGGTTTTCCTACCGTGGGTTTGATATACACATACGGTGTTGCCACAGGATACCAGTGATTGCTAAACCTTCACCACCAGCACCCTTCTTTGCTTGGGTTTGCCACCTTTCCCCTTGCAGTGGGATGCCAAGTCATCATCTGATGATGACTTTAGAAACTACCCTTCTAGGGTAGGACAGATTTGGCACAACTGTCCCCACTATCCTGCAGCTCTGGTTGGCTCCAGGTTATTTAGTCAATAACATCAAAACATGGCAGCAGCTCACTGCCATCAACTCTTCCACCCCAAAACATCCTCTGGTTTTGTTTTTGGAACACAAACTTCTCCATGTACCTTAACGATAGGCAAATTCTGCTCAGAGATTTTACTGATATCAGGGATTTTGCACTTTAAAGGCTATTATTTCATACTGCATTTGACCTAAATCCTGCAAACTGAATGTGTAGTAAATACAGAGGCCTGATATGAAAAAGTCTACCTTAGGCTGTGCTTGTATTTCATTTATAACAAATCCATAACTATTATAATTGGGGTTTTTGTCTAGCTTCTATCCAAGAAATTTGACAACCTGTAGAGCAAAAGGACCTTAAAGTCCCATCTGGTGAGCGCCTATAAAGTCCACTAGCTGGCACTTATTTCATGCACATTGAAACTATCTACAGGAATGGATCTAACAGACCCCTTACTTTTCTTCCCCCTCACTTCATTAAGTAAATCAGAGTCTGGCTTCTTTCTCAAAACACGTAGAAAGAGAAGCTACTAAGTGTAACAAGAGGGTTTTTAAACAGATTTGTGAACATTGATGACAATCAGAAGACAGTCCAAGGACTGCTTCATCAACTGCTCCTAACTCAAGCTTGCCTTGCACTCATTAATCCATCCACTCTTCCCTTAAGAAAAAGCAGGATAAATCACAGGAGCTACGCTTCTGAAACTCTTCTTACAGAAAAGCAAGAGACACACACAAGCTATTTTGCTTTACAAGCCATAATAAGAAGTGCAGTAGCTTACTGTCAGGTTCACTTACAAAGAGGCATTCCTTTTCATATCAATCACAATCTACACAAAGCTGAAGCTGTTTCCAGCCAGCAGTAGACAACTTACCTGCACTTGTGTATCTGGTTCAGCAGGGCAGACACGTTCTTCTCTGAAGTCCTCAGGGCATTCTGTGCACTGGTCTCCATCCTTTTGTAGCGGGACTAGCCACAGGATGCACCGTTAGGAATGGGCAATGGCCCAAGCCAAAACCTAGAAGTCTAGTTTGCAAAACCCTTCCCTGGAATGCAAATCTTTCCACATGCTGCTGTTCAGCTTAGCAGAAACTATCTTAAGACAAACTGAAGTGAGATGACATGTAGGCAGGGTCCTGCAAATATGAACCGATTTCATTTAGCCACACTAGTTACACCAGCAAACCTCTATAAACACATGCAACTTCAGGTCAGGGCCATGTTATCCTGGCCCCAAAGAAGTGAGCTTCACCCATACTCCAACACACTTAACTGCACAAAACCAGGTCTTTGTTAGCACTGCTTCAGATCAGCATTAATGCAAACTGTGTGCATTTTAATCATAACTGATTTGTAAATGCACCACCTCCAGCCTTGATTCAAGGACTTAGTGCCGAAAGTTTAGTATGAACACATAGCACCAGCTCAAAAAAAAAAAAAAAATTAATGGTTGCACAATACAAAGTACTGATCCAGTATAAGTCTGCTCTGCCATGTCTGGTTTGTTCAAAGCTTTTAAACATGAGAAGATTTTGCGGCAGTTCAAATACTGTGCTCTCATATTAAACTTGGTTTAATGCATAAATTACTTGTTATAGCCAAATCAACAATAGCACTTTCTTGCCTGCACTGCATCTCAAGTATATTTGTACAGTTGAGTGAACCAAGAGTACACAACTTATATACTACAAATTGTGCAACCAACACCTCCACGTACCATTAATCTCAAAGATACAAGTGTGTCCTTATGGATCTACACATGTTCTAGTCAATAGGTACAGCTTGTATTGCTTTCTGGTTTTCATTATGAAAAAGCTGCATAGTCTTACATTGCAGTGAAACTGCTCTGTGCTCCAAAAGGGAGCTTCTGTATTTTTGATACGTACACATGAGGACAAGAACCCACAGGTCCAATGTCAGTACACCGTCGCTGTGCTGGATTACCTTTTAAAAAGCTTTGATCCCTTCCCTCTGAGGAAAGTATTTGAGATGCCTAACCAAATCTGATGTTCCAATGTATAAATAAGACAAAAAAGGAAAAACCTAATTAAAACTTCCTTGACACCTTTCCTGTAAGACTTCTCAATACAGGTTGTGCAGAATGCTTCTAAGAGCTCCACGCTAACAGCCACTGCAGCCAAAACCCTGCTCTTGGGCACAAAATATAGATGGGATATTTGTACCAACTCCCCTGGTGATAAAAAGGTAATTTTACATACTATGAGAAAATGCCACACACAGCACACATGTTAAAAGAGTCCACATTACCCAGAACAATTTCTTTAGCTGGCCAATAAAGCTTTCAAATGCAGTAATCACGCCCGAATCACTGAAGTCTTCACTCAGCATCTTAGAAAAAAATGCATCATCCACACTATCATCCATTTGCTGACCTAGAAGAAAGTGTATGCCCAGTTAGTACCATGCTGGAGGGTTTATTGGAACATAAACTCTCCTGCTACTGAAAGGTTTGTCATTTGTGTGAACAACAACATTTGTTATAGAGCTAGAATTTGAATCTTCCTCTTCTGGAGCTCACAAGCGGGAGGGAAACTGCCCCAAAATGCATTGGGAAAGGCTTGTTACAACACAGCATGAAGAGGCACAATACTAACCAAACACAAAAAGCTACATATTTACAGATAATGTTGTGCTTTTGCCACACGAGGGGGTGGGGGGGAAGAGTCAGAGAGCTGTTTTCCTGTGTCCTACTTATTCATTGCAAAGAAAGCCTAACCCCCTTCTGTTCAGAGTTAGCAGTGTTTTGCAGTTACTTTTCCATTATCTGCATGCTTTTAGGTTTGTTTTTTTTTTAATAGCTCTGGACAATCACTATTCAGAAAGACTAGAAAGTGCAGACATTATTTAGCGGCTTCTCAAGTGGATTGTGGTTAGAGAACCCCAATTTCCTTATTCACACCTCTATATACATGGCATCCAATGGCAGTGCTGCGATATGCAGCTTCTGCTACATTTCGACTTTTGGAGAAGATATCCTCCCTACAGATATCTCTCTTTAAGCTTCCACTTGAGTATGATTTCTACCATCAAAAAAGGAAGGCTGAAAGCATTTAAACACTTCACCTTAATTGCCAGCCTGACTTTACCTGTTTGGATCTCCGCTTCCTTGTCTACTGAATCAAAAAGTTTCCTTGATTTATAGGAAGTGTCAGAGGACAATTGACTTGTTTCCCAACTGGAAAATTTAGGCTTTTTTATGATAGTGCCACTTAATATATCTAGAAAGAGAATAGAAAATGTTTCAGAAGAAACCTGTACTTTTGCATGAGGTACATGGCAGTACCTACCAGCTACTCACACAGAAAGCACCACTGGAATTACCAATGCTGCAGAAGAGTAGGCAACTTCATTTTAGGGTCTGGCATCACACTTACAGGACAGGATAAGATTTCACCAGCAAATCATTTTCCTCGCAAAAGCAGGCAACTAGACTGCCTAGTGCTATGCAGATAACTGGAAAGCTACCATATCTCAATCTTAAAGATAATTTCATTTCTTGGCCCACTAGTCTAACCATAAAAAAAAAAAATCTTCTTGTCCAGCTTCTTCCCATTCTCTTTTCCAACCCAAGTTCACAATCTGTTCATGCTCATTTGTTCCTAAGCTAATTTCAGCTGCTCCTTAAAAAACAAACAAACAAAAAAACCCACATAAATACAGAAGAGGGAGAAAAACTAGCCACACTTATAACAGCTTCCTTTTCTGCAGCTTCAGAGTTGCCATTCAATTGCTTTTAACCCAGGAAAACCTTTAGGAACACAGTGACGGAGGCTGCAGCCTATGTTTTAAGGAAAACTTGCCCCCCACCAAAAATCATCCCTTTGTCTCACTGTCCACTTTTCTGAGCTCAGCAAGGTGTCTGTTCTTGACCAACCACCTCTCTGAAGTCTCCAAAGGGTAGAAAGAAGGAAGGTGGTGGAGCCCCAGACAAGAGGGACAGTCGGACCATGAGGAGCACACTGAGGTAGATTTAGGGTTCACAGAGCAAGAGTTCAAATGCAGTCACAGACCACACCTGAAATTTCTGAACATAATGCTACTTATACCTTTGCATGGTATCAACTCCTCTCCAACTGTAAGACTGTACATTAAACAGTGGCAAAAATTAAGTCCTCAGCACTTATCTTCTCCCCAAATTAAGCAGATGTGCTGGTGCAGTGAAGGTATATTCTGCAAATACTGGACAGGTAAGAGACATATTGGGAACATGAACATAGCCAGCTCACAAGAAAGGGGATGCTTTTATGCAAGGCCAAAGCTTCAGTGACTCAGTCCACAGTCACAACAATGACTTTAAGTCAGTCTCTCGGAACTACATCACCATCAAGAATACTAGGATGAAGACAGCCCATTACTGTTCAACTTTCTTGCAGTTCAGTTGCTTCCAATCACAAAGAGACTGTGCTGCATTTTTTAATTAGTTTGTGCAAGTTCAGTTTCATTTTAAAAAGTCCAAGTGCCACTTACCTAAAAAAAGCTACAGCAGTAATAAACATTAGTACAAGTCACCATTTACCAAATGCTTGTAACAATGATCTACATCTATATTCTTAGGTCCAAAGAAAGTCAACAATTTTCAAGGACACTTGTTTTTTAAATTCAAGTTGCACTGCACTTTCAAATCATTAAAAATTAGGTTTTGTGTGTCTCTTGGGTCACTAGTTTGTAAACCCCCAGCTCTTAATAGCCACACTACAAGTTCCCCTGTGATCAAGGACAGGATTTAAGAGTTGGTGATGAATTCAGGAATGTATATAAAAGCATCTTACCATAGTCTGTCATGATATACAAAACAGAAATAGAAGGTATTTCTTATGCAAGAAGTATCTCAAAAACTCAGTGCTTATTTGTCTTTGACAGAAAATGGCAACTTTGGCAACACCGCTTTCTACTTTTAAACAACTCTTCCGTGTTATCAAGACTAACAAACCTGAGTCCTTCCGCTTAAAACTTTCTTCTTCTCTTGACAATTTGCCAGCTGCATCATGAAACTTCTAAGGAGAGAAGGAAAACAAAGAAGGTACCCACCCTGCACTGCAGACAAGCTGTCAGGGACTTTGCTTCCTCTAACTAGACAAGTGACATGATACATTGGTTTTAGACAAGAAGTAGCCTGACAACAGATTAAAAGGAGTTTAAGTACTACAAACTGCACACCTGTGTGGCCGCCTCCTCATCACTGGAACAGCCCTCAGCAGGCACATCAAGTAATAGTGGACTCCCTTCAAGCTCCTCTGAGAGCATTTCATCTGCACAAGAGATCAGCCAAACAACACAGGCAATAGAGGTTGAATCTTATATTGACTAGAAACCTCAATTTAATGACATATGTAGAAAAAAAGAAACCACCACCCTCCCCTTTATTTCTTCACAAAGGAAACAGATACTGGCTCAAACTCAGTCCAAAGGCTGTTTTATTTCCAGCTGTCAGTTAAATTCATTCCTTCACCTCTCATTAGCCCCAGCTAATGTTCTCCCTACTCAAGAGGGTATCTACAAAAAAATCCAGCCCTCATAGCCATTACAAGAAACATGACAAAGCAGAATGCTTATGAAAAAAACATGACAGAAAAAGGCAAAATAAGAAAAACCTACACCAAAAAGCACACACCCACACATATCAAGACAACTTTTCTAATACATTGAAGAACATTAAGAACGAAATACCATCAAGATTCACTGTAAGTAAATTGTCTCCTTTGGGGCTGGGTGTGCTTTTATTCCTTAGCATCTCCTTTTGAGCTCTTTGCCTTGATGCTCCCTGCTAAAACAAAACCAAATCTAAGCATGTATTTTATTCAAACATTACTACAGAAGTAGGGGGTTGGGTTGTTTTTTTAGGGGGAAGGTTTTGTTTCATTGGTGTGTTTTTTAGACCCACTAAGAGCAGAGATACACTTGAAATATGCCTAATATCCTGATAGCTCTCTCCCACGCATGTGTAAGTTCTTCCTTTAGCTGTTAGAGGTTTAGAGTGGATTAAGTTTTTCATAAGCAGAATCAAAGACAGAAAAGGCTTCCGAGGAAAATAAAAGCTTTTAATGCAACTACCAGTTCTGGAGAGTTTTTTCCCCAAACTTTATTTATGTAGGGACCTTTCTGTAACATTTGATACACAGCACTTAATAGCTGGGCACTGGAAAAGCCTGGCATTGCTAAACTGTGTTTTATTTTGCTTGATGTATGTCTGGTCCACTAATTCCCCCATCAGTATAACCCATGGTTAGTTTCCTCAGAGCTACAGCTGAAAGCGGAGAAGGACACAGTGCATGAACCAGGACTCAGCGCAAGCACAGGACTTGGAATAAAGGCCCTGAAATTTGCCAACAAAAGGCAGAGGTGAACATGAGCTCTCCCAAGGCACCGCAGAGTATGGGGCAGAGGACAGCATGGGGACACAGCCTAGCAGGACCCAGCTGGGGTCTCTGCAGGTATTTGGATATGCAGCTCTAGCTCTTAGCAGGCACCTAGAGCCAAAATTAGCTCCCATGGAGTGACACCAGCATCACCCAAGGCAAGTGTCACACCAAGCAATTCCTGCCCAATTTTCCATCTGTCAAAGGTAAATATTGTTTCAGAACAACATGCTTAAGGTTCATACACAGGTGTTTCTATGAAGTTTCCCATGCTTCCTTAAGACCTCCTTGTTTTCCCACTCCCTAGTAGAACAATAGTCTCAGCAATACTTAGCAGACAAATTTGTCCATCAGAACATTTGAGGAGAAAAGTAACACCAGTTTATTTAATTCCCAGTCATTTGTACACATTTTGTATATGTAATGTTTTTAAATCTGAAGCACCTAAACTTGACACTTCCTTACCTTCTTTGTCTGGTAGTCACTGCCACTACTTGAAGAAGACACTGGAAGCACTACAAGGAGAAAAACTTATGAGGTTACTGACAACATAACTGTGTGCCTTACCCAGTTAAGGTTTGCATCACAGCTAACTCAGTTTTGCGTTTGGTTTTCTAGGCATTTACAAGAGAAAACTTCACAACACTTCCGTTAAGCTTAAAAAAAAAAAAATCCTTTCTAACAAAGCTGGATGCAATGATGCAAACATACACAACTCACTGCATCCAGAACAGTTACCAAACCAGCTTATCTGATGGTCCCGGGACACACAGGCTGGCACTGGAGTGAGAACAACAATTCCCACACAAACACAGTATAAAGCATATTTTCTCCCTCAGCCATCTATTGCTTCTTCATCCCTACAGAAACCAACAGCTACTTGAACAAGGCTCATTCTCCATGAAGGGGGCAGAGACATTCCAACTCTTTCAGGGCAACTTAGTTTGAACTTGGAGGTCCCAGAAGCTGACACAGCCATGGAGCATGGCTGCAGGGGAGGTTTGCTACTGATCAGGCTTGAGCAGAAAATGCCATCAGAGATCATCGCATCTAATTTTGTAAATCTCTCAGAAGACAATTGGCCTACCAGTGGATAAAAAGGGCAGAGTGTGCTATGGTCTGCAAACTGTGTGGCTTTTCAAGGTTTATTCCCCAAGTCAATTGTATTTCTGGAGAGATGAGGTATGGAAAATTATAGGGAGGAGATGTGGCAGCTCAAGAGATCTTCCTCCTCTTGTGTTGAAAAGCACCAACACAGCCATCAGCTCAGCACCCATGGGCTCTTCTGCCCCATTACACAGAGGGGTGCACCCACACAGACATTTAGGTGCCCAGTTTCCACCTGGATGTTTGAACCCCACTGCAGAAAGGGGACAGGAGGCCGATTCTTCAAGAGCAAGGGTGTGTGAAGCACACCTCCTCCTCCACAGGGCACCCCTCACTGCTGGCCTCGAGCCTGCTCTCTCCCACTCAGATCAGGACTCAGCCAAATCCTCCTTTCTCAAACCATCATCAGCATTTGCTTATCTACAGTACAGTATGTCACACATAACTAAGTGTCAGCAGGGTACCAAGCTTACCTTTTAATTTACTTCTCACCCTGGATCTTTTTCGGGTATAGTCAAGAGATTTTGGTAATGACTGTCTCTGAGAGTCAAGGATCCAGCTTTTTTCACTTTGACCAGTGCTTGTGTTTTCATTGTTGCTTTCAGAGAAAAGATGTTTCCTGTAATTGGACTAAAGACACTACTAAGAGTGAGTCCTGCTCAGTCAGCTTGCTCCATCCACCAAGAAGCCCCCCAGCCATTCCCCTTTATTTGCTACCAAATTATTCCATTTCTTCCTCCCCACAGTGCAGTACCTAAAGTATTTTAAGCTGTGAAATCTGCCAAAACAGCAACAGTTGACTGTCAAACCAGCAGTATAAAAACAGTGAGAAGCAGATGTTTGCCCTTTGCCAACATGGGGTTTACAGCATCCTCCATTCTCATCTCCCCCTCTCTCCCATATCTGGATAAGACAGTTCTTACCAGGAGGAAAGCCTCGGCATGCCTGAGCTGCAGCCAAGAGCACAGCGAGAAAAAATGAGCACAGACTTTCACTTGCTGGTCTGGCAGTCCTGGTGCACCCTGAGCACCGCTTTCAATAGCAACAAGCAGACTATTTTGAGGCTACCGGTCTCACATTCCTCCACCTCCACACTGGGTAAGCCTTAAACTTCAGCCTCTTTAAGGGTGCAACTGATTCGTACAGGTGGATACACACAGCAACCAAAGCAGACGCAACCTACCGGCCTTCTCTCAAGCTTGTTTGGTTCCTCGTTCTTGTTTTGTGTTCCATAATTCCTGCCAAGTAACCCATAAAGACCTGAGTTAGACCAGAAGATGCTGCCATAGGACATCACAGCAGTGCAGAAGGGGCACAGCCGAATAGCAGTGGCAGGGTTCCTTAACAGATCAGCAGGACCACCAAACTATTAATGCGCAGACATTAGCCAAGTTTTTCTTTGGTTGGTTTCTGAAAGGAGCAATCAGGGACACCTGAAATTCAGCACCTTTTAAGAGGAAACTTAGGCTACAGACTTAGAGGAGGCAAGTCCCTAGCAGCTTGCTGTAACTGGAGGTGGCCAAGGAAAAGCAGAGGGTTTAAGCATTTTTCAAAAATTAAACCAGTAATTTAGGCAGATGATCAGGGAAGGGGGATTTTTAAAAGTTAAAGTCTTATTATTGTCAAAGTGGACAGGAGTCATTATTCTGTCTAGTAACTTTTATATTCTCAGGTACTGTTTAAATATTATTAACGATAACATCCACAGATACTGGGGCAGCTAAGCAAGGACCTATTTTATTAGAAATATCACACAGCCTTTTTGATCCCAACTTAAAACAGTTTAAGTAAGGCAATGAACTCTTCTTTCACAGAGTAAAACATTCATAAGTGGTACATGTATAACCCTGTACCTCTGATTTTGTGAAGAAACTTTCTGGCCAAGAATCTTTCCTTTGGCTTCAGAGACCTAAAACACAAGCAGGTATTTGTCTTAAAGTTCAGCTACCCTGTAAAATAATCTACAAAATTAAAATCTATCAAGACTCAAAAGGGCTAGAAGAGGAACGGATTACGAGTCCAGCATGGAAATTCTTTTTTTTTTAATGGAGTGTGATTTGTTGATTGAAGCAGTATCATAAATAATCTTCTGTCTTCTTAAATGAAGTTACTTTCTCTTTTCCTTGCTTTATGAACAACACTCATCGTAAGCAATAATGTCACAAGAAATGACATTTTAAGCACTAACACAGCTAGCAGCAGCGTGCTGTAAATGCAGCGCACAGTACCTGGACAGCCTTTGGACAAGGCTGCTGGGCCGCTGGGCAGGGTACCATGAAGCAGGGTTTTATGTTGACACCCAGTGGCAAGGACTGTACGGTGTCCACTTTATAACAGAAATTCGGGGTGTCGCATTAAGCCCCCATCGCCTCTGCAGTGACAGCACCTGTGCCAAGGAAGAGGCTGAAAGCCGAAGGGTTTTTGTACAATGGAGCCACCTTGGCAGAAGCCATCAGGAGCAAGCTTTCAGCTTCTTGGGAAAACCCACACAGGTCAAAGTTTCAAAGCAGAGCAACTCATTTTTATTCAACTTTTTTTCCTCACAGTTTGAAATACAAGTCAAGCTGAATTTCCAACAAGAGTTTTGCAATGACTGACTTTAACCAAGGATTCCCAATGTGCCAAGTGTGGCTCAAAATGGATTTCTGTCTCTTGTGCTTTAGCTTAGCAGTAAAGTGAAGCATGCTCAGCAATTTGCTTTCAATATTCAGTAAAATGCAAACAAAAATATTCCACAGTGTCACTCCAGCAACAGCTCAAATTCCTATTGCAGTTGGTTTTATCATACAGTACCACCACAAGATTCAAGAAGTGACGAGCACTCTCCCTGCCCCACAGAAAATATTTCCATGTATAGCACCACACAAATACAGGAACCTCAGATTCCCAGTTGTTTTGCTGTAACAGCATGTCCATCCTTACTGCATTTCTGCAGTAAGAGATATCCCCTGCTTTAAGTTACTACCCTGTTAGCCGCTGACCTGGGACCTTAGTGCATCCCCTAACAGCTTCTGTCTCAACTTTACCTTTTCATGACTTGCAGAGTCTGAGTTTTCAAAGTCATAGATTTCCTTCCTGCAAGACAACATATATATGTGGCAGTGACATACAATTGTGAAGAGTCGCCCTATATAACTTCACTAAGAAGGGGGGGGGGTTTTAAACGTGGTTTTTTTCCACCCCACTCCCCTATGAATGCCACTGTACAGTAAACATTCAGATACTTTATATGCCTAACAATGCTGCTTCCTCAGCTTCTGAAAAACCCACACTTGCTCCTTTCTTACTTGGTCTCTATTATTGTCTGTCTTGACTCGCACTCTTTCAATTATAAATTTTTAATTTTAAAGAGAAACATTCAGAAGATACAAGTTAGCCTATCCCTGTTTATGTAATGGACATTTTGTTCCCACATCACCAATAATAATAGTACGTGGTAGAAAGAAATCATGAATGGAATGATAATTTCGGAAGCATTTAAGAGAAAAAGGACCATTTAATTCCCTTTTGAAAATTTTAACATTTAATGTTTGTTCTCTAATCCTCTGTTTGTACCTAGATTTTGTTTTCATGTCTTTCAACATTTAAACTTAACTGTACCTTTATTTCTCTCTCCAAATCATAACTATTTAAAGAATCCTGCAATTGCTGCTCGACATACAGTATACCCTCCCCTTCTTACTAGTGAAAAATAGGAAGACTAGGTAACTGAACTCCTCACTGAAGCTTCCTATGAATGAAGAAATGTTCATTTTCAGGTGAAACACTAGAGGGAGCAGAATGACCAAACTAAGATGTTCTCCAACTCGAACTTCTACACTTCTGCTCCTGTTTTACAGCCAGTATATGCTGCATCAGGTTACTTGGTCTTAAAACACAGAACTTGTAGCAATGATGAAGTCCTGCATCAAGTTTTCCCATTCTTACCTACAATCAATCAAAAAAATCATCTAAACCCTTGGTGGTTTGTTTTTGGGTTTTTTTTTTTTTAGGCAAGGTCTCGGTAGACTGAAGCAGGACACCCAAGGAAGCCCTGGAACAGCCAGAACCACAGCAGAGATCCTCCCATTCAATTCATTTGCTCTCCTGTCCAGCAGCAGACATTAACTTGCACACAACGCTTGGCAGAGCGCAGGAGGAGGGTGCAACAAGACAGACTTCCAGTGCTGCAGACTGCATACGGCCCTCAAACCCTCAAGTGCTTCTGCCCACAGTGCCACTAGATTTAAATACGAGCAGACTGACATATAGGTGTGAGGAATGGGGGAAAACTGAGAAAGAGACCATCCCAAAACTCTAGGATGCACAATCCAAAGAACTGGGACAATATCCCAAAAAGCTTAGATATTTGTGAAAGAAACTGCCACTCAACTCATTGGAGGGTGGGAGGATTATTGTTGGGTGAGGAAAAATGGAAAAGCCAACATCACATAGTATCAAAGATGAGGGCATTTTTGGCAGACTAGAGTTAGCTTCTGAAGTCTTTATTGCTTTAGGTACCCAAAGGTTCCCACTAAGACAAGTTATGACCCTTCCTAACCTGCTTGGTTTGCTGTCTGTTCTGTTCAGACAGCCCACCCTGTGGGCACACCCTCACACATTCGTGCTAGAAATAGTCTAAAATCACCTGGTACACCAGACCCTGCATGGGCACAGGGCTCGTGTCATACCTGCCTTCAGTCCTCTGCGTAGCCAAACTTGTTTTTCTGTTTCTCTTTCCCCAGGTAACATCCTTCTGAAAAGAAAAGTGTTGCAGGATCTAAAACCACAATTCTACAAAGTCATGTTCTTACCCTAGAGCCTACTAAAAGCAGAGATAAAGCATGCTAGGAAGCTTCATTCCTCCTATCACAACAACTGTCCGGGTGCAACTGTTTCCTGCAGTTCTTTCCTACCAGAAAGTATGGGATGCTCAGAGCTGAAATTGGGGGGCCAAGGGGGTGAGGATACAGAAAGAAGTAGTTCAAAAGCTTTGAACTCATTGTGCAGTGGGCAAGTGTTACAAAACCATTGAACTGTCAGTTAAAAGAAATAAAATCTAAAACTAGTACCTGGAAGTATAAACCCAAGAACAAGTCTAAAATGTGAGTTCTTATATAAGCTAAGTACCTACTCCAAATTAAAATTATTGCTTTGGGAATTTCATTTCTTGTATGTAGTGCATAGATCTTTTTTTTTTATACCTGGACACATTAATAGAAACTTTCAAGTGCTCAAGTTGTGTAAAGAAACGCAACTACAGATGGCTCTCACTTACTTGTTAATTTACCCAGGTTGCAAGCTCCTATGCCAGGAGTAGTGACAGAACTAGTGTGGGAGGATCATTAGAGCTCAGATGCAAAACTGAACAAATATGTCTGTAGACTTCCAAGACTTGCTTCCTTTCAGGAAGCAAACCTTTGCTCTTGCAGACCACGCCTACAGCTCGGGACACACGAGTTTGTCCCACAGAGGACCGGGCTGGTTGCCCACACGCTGTGCTCCTAGACACAAGCACAGCACACTGCTGCCAGGGGGTATATACACTGAATAAACAGCTGAGTTTGAATTATTTGGTTGGGCCACACTACAATGAGATTGGCAGCTGTTGTCTCTACAGCTGACTCCTGGTGCTAAATGGCACATTACATCAGATACAACGCCACGTGGGCTCAGGACACCACTCAAAGCAGGAAAGGGTCAACCCATCCTAGCTTTCTCCTACAACTCCACCAGAGCATCTCTTCCCTGCCCCATATCTCTTCACTCAGGTGGGCCTTACCTTTGGTGTTGACTCCTCCATGGGTTCTTCTTCTAGGGGCTTCTCACTGGGGATGAGAGAACACATGAGAGGAATGCAGTGCTGAGGGGCTGTTCATTTAAAGCCCAGTGAGTCAGTTTGTGGAGTACTAAGAGGGAAAAAAAAAAACTTGCACCAATTAACATCAAAGCAGTAGTTTAAAAGGTGTGTAGGGAAGAAAGCTAATCAATAGCTCTGCAGAAGTCCAACTCCTTAACTATAAGAAATGCTGTCCTGCAAAGCTCTGGAAAAAAGGTATTACTAATGTCAAGGTGAACTCAAATTCTCATGATCTTTCAGAAAAGTCACGGTCCTCATTAGGAATAGGTACATATCTGGTGAGCTCCAATTACACAGCTGAAGTTAAGCTCTCTGTAACCGAGCTGTATGCTCATCTTTTATTTGGATTAAATCAACAATGGGAGACAAAAGTCACACCAAAGTAGCAGCCCAGCCAGTAACTAAACACTGTTCCGCAACTACAAAATGCTGTAACTCTGAGCAACCAGCCTTGCTAGCCAGGGTGGCAAAACAGAATCTTTTCTTCCATTTAATAATTGATGGAATAAACCTCAAAATCACACACATTAAAACCCCAGCAAGACATTTTGTCTGCGAGACACTCACCTAGGCTTAACTTTCATCCTTGGAGATGCAGTTTTGGACTTTTTTGCTGAAGAATGCAAGGAAACTACAGCTTCACCCTCTGGAGCTTCTATTAAATAATATCTGCTTTTGCTGTAAGGCCCACAAAAGCAGAGCCTTCACCATGTCACCTGGGTGACCCTTAACTGGGTCATATTTAAGGAACGGAAGGGAGCCATGCCTGACCTGAGGCTTGGTTAGCATCTTCCATGTCAGTCTGCTGGCTCGCTGTAATCATGGTGACACCAGAGTTAACCATTTTCTGCTCGGAGACATAAAACCATAAACAGAGCATGCATATGGCCAGTAAAGAAGTGGGGCTTTTTTTAGAAACAGAGATTTTTTCCATGCTAGAATGTGGCAACAGCTGGATGACAGGTTCATCATTAGCCACACACAAAAACATTTTAGGTTGCATATAAGTGATATCACAAGCTTCTCATTAAGAGCATCCCACCATCCCCTTATAAAATGGAGCAAAATTTCTTCCTTCTTTTTAAAGCAGTTTTGCCAAAATTGCAGCTCTGGAGGCAAATGTTTGGGCTGACTTCTCGCTGATATAAGATGGAGTTTGAAAATATTGTTGGATATGGGTAAAAACTAGTTTTCTTTGAAAGAACGTTTTAACCATGCCGATAAAAAAAAGCAGACTGGAGGAGGAAAAGAGGCACAAGGACTGTTTCACCATACACCAAACACTTACTGGTACCGTGCCTGTTAACTCTTGGCTGTGCTGAGAGGCTAAGTTGCCTGATAGAGAGTCCATGTTCTCAGAGTTTGAAGGATCTTTCCTGCCCTGTGAATTGGCCGACTCTGGTATCACTGCAGAATGGCACGGGGATGAGAATGTCGTTGCGGTAACAGAACACACACACACATATATTTCCTTTCCGTTCTTTACACACATACATAAAACAGTACAACCTATTAAGCACAAACATCTCAAGATCTTGTTTAATAGAACAAAAACATCAAACATCTCCAAATCACCTAGTGCAGAATTGCATTACTAAATAAACAGCATCTTGAGCCTACCCCTTCTAAGCCCCTCGTACTGTACAAATACATGTAAGTTTATCATCTTATTACTACCTTGACTCTTAGCTCTGGAAGGCATGGAACGACCCTTTTTGTCTGGCTAAAGCAACAGACCAGCATAATCTTCCACCATCTCCATTTCCCTGCATTGAATCTCCACCAGGCACTGCAAAAGTTGTTTCACTACAGATGAACTACCTTTGTACTCCTCGATTGCTTCAAGTAATAGTGCCCACCTCATACCTCTGTGTGCTTCATGGTGGGCACTGATGAATGAGCTTCTCCCTCACCTGCACCTCCAGAATCTGGAGGACTTCCATTCTAGCTCATTTTGGGTTGTAACTGGAGGAAAATAAGGACTACTGAAGAAGTTACTGTCTCAGACATCTAGAGCTGGAAGTAGTTCTTTCAGGTATTCAGCTGGAGGAATCTGAAATGCACAGTGACTAAGTGGAATGTAAAAATTTGCTTTTAACATAGGCACAGAAAGACTGCTACCTAACCTCAGGGCTCTTCAAACTTGTGATTAATTTTCTGAGATGGTGGGTGATAGCAGTAGAAAGAGAGCTGCAAGTTCATTGTCTTAGAAGACCTGGAAAGATCTGTTAAGCAAGTTACGCCAAGGAATAAACCATACCAAAAATCATCATTTTAAACACTGAAGTACAGCTTATTTTGCAGCAAGGACATATCCCAGCCTTCAAAGAGAAAAGATCACTATACAGAAAAAAGCCACTTAAAATAATTCGATAATGAAATTGAGCTGAGAAAACATTTCCTGTTTAAGGCCAATTTTGATCATGCATGTCTTGCTTTTGTGCTGAACGCAGCTTTTCCTCAAACCATGGGTCACAGCCTTGGTGGGGATTTACAGAACTTCAGAGCAGGGTAGGGGGAAAGGCAGGAGCTACTTTCTCTTCCCCTTGGACCAATGCTGGGCTCGGACCTTCCTTTGGGTTAGGCACCCAAGCATCATGCCTATACTTCAGGCTCTGTGTTCCCTCGACATCTATCATATTTGGAACAAAATTAAACTCAGCCCAACGATCCTGGAAGGAAACATCTTGCAGGAGATGCTCACTGGCAGCATGGGAAGTGACACCATTTGATCGCAGAAAATCCAACATACCCAACTCAAAGAAATACAAAGCATTGTCTGTAGGCTGTTGAGAAGAAGGAAATAATGGCTATTCTAGGTCCAGCTAAGAGTTTTTCCTGCTGCAAGGCACACAGCTAGGGCACACACAGAGACAGCCCTGTGGCACAAGGTATTTATGGCAGCACCCACAATGCCTCTGCATACAGTAGTGGGTCACCTCCTGCAGAGAGGAGCTGTGCTGCTGCTCATCTCTCTCAACAAACGGGTACTACAGGTGGGCATTTCTGCTCCCCCAGCTGCACTTCCACAACAGCCCCTGGCATCTTCAGGGCATCACCCGCTCCGTGTGGGGTAACTGGACCAGAGCACACTATTCTCTATCACATCATGTTGTCAGAAAGAAAGAGAAGTCGCCTCCCTGCAGGAAGCCTTGGTAGAGGCTGCACCATCACACACACACCCGCTGTGCAGAGGAGAGCTTGTGAAGTGCCAAGGCGCAAGCACTGATCCGTCAGAGGACCTGTACTTTCATGGGCACACAGATGCCACTGTCCCCTCCCGCAGGGAATCTCCCACAGGCACCCACATATCACAGCCAAACCAGGAACCATGCACAGGGCAAGCAAGGGAGGATAGACGTGTGCATCCCACTGTGCTGCAGGTGGAGAAACACTACTGCACACTCTGCATGTCAGAGGTCTGCCAGCAGCTGAGATGTGCCTTACCAGGCTGCCTGCCAGCACATGGATCCAGACTCCATGAGCTGCTCCCCTGCCCATGCCACCCCAGCAGCACATGGCCACGGTGCCCCATCCTCACTCCCTGGGCTAGAGGGGCACAGCATCCACCACAAATGCTAGTTACCAAACTCATGAGGTAAGAACAGTAGAAGATCGAGCTTGGGGGTTGCTTTGTGGTTTGTTTGTTTGTTTTTTGTTTTGCTGGTTTTGGTTTTTTTTTTTTTTAATGTGGTTAACTGCAAGCTGTGGACTGCAAGTGAAGGTACTCATTTTAAAACTGAACAATTTAAATTTCATTAAATAAAATAACTAAAAAAAAAAGTCACCTGCTTCATTCCGCCTGGCTTGTTTCTCAGCATGGGCAGACTCCTCTTCAGCCACATTTATCTGTTGGTGTGAATTAATCTCATGTGAAAGTGACCTTAAAAAAAAGTAGAATCTTTATCTAGTAAGGTCAGCTACTTAGTAACATAACAGTTGTTAATTGCCAGTGACAAATCATTGGCAAACCATTGGATGCTAGTTGAGTTGACCATTTGGAAATGCCTCTGCTCCTGCAAGGATAAATGACAACTGCTATACTATGGTTATTCACTGTCATATATAAGCTTTTCTGCAAACCCCATGGTCTGTGAATGAATCACAAATATAAAAAAGCTAGCCATATTAATATTTACAAAAAAACCCCACACACATCCCCCATGTTTTTACATTAGCTTATAGAAAACTTGTAAAAGTAGTCTACTTTTAACCTAGAAGTACTATCTACAAAGTCAATCTAAGATTTGTGTTTTGCAGCATCCCTTTTCTCCAGGCTCTCACGTCATCTGTGCTATGTAAAACTTTGAGCCAATATGAGAGAACATTTGTACTTCCAAGTTATGCAATTAAATACCATGGGTGTTATTTCCTACTTCAGAAACTCAGCAAAAATAATCATATCACACTGAATTGATTAACAAACCAGTTTAACCTTCCAGCTTCTAAACCATAAATCTGAGTCCCCTGAAACTTCTTTCCTAAAGTCTCTAATCTCTTTCAGGCCAAAGCAAAGAATATCTATATGGAGAGTCACAAATCCTCAAAGGGAAGACAGATATATAATAAACAGACATTAAAAAAAGCACAACACCAAAAAATTCACTGAATTTTTTTGCCCAGTATATATGAAGTAAAATATAGTTTAGAAAAGAAAAAAACCTCATACTAAGAGCTCACCATTTTTTCACTTCCCAGGACTTTTCTAAGTATACTTAAGATTTCAAACTTAGCACTGAAAGATATTTTGATTTTTGCTGCTTCTGTTTTGTTAAGAGTAGCAGGAATCTTCATGTAAATTATAACAGTCTTTTCTCCACCATCCTCTGCATAAAAAAAAACAGTTAAATTGTTTTAGAGCAAGACATTCAGTCTATCAATGCAAAAACATTTGAATAAGTGTTTGGGTTTGTTTTAAAACAATCTCTTTTACACCTTGCCCATGCATTTCCAGTTATTCTGTTCACCCATTTCTTTTTCATTGGATCTAGATGATTATGCCATTCCACAGCACATCTATAAACAGACCCTTCAACATGTCCTGCTTGGGCAAGAAGGGTAGGTTATTGTGCTAAACAGACCCACAGAGTGTCCAACAAGCAGAGCTAGTGCAAGGTGACAATCCAAATCAAAGGCACAACAGAGAGTGGGGAGAAGACACAGGAACCCTCTTTGGTCATGGTGACATTTTAGGCTGGCTCCATGTGTCTTGTGGACCCACAGCCAAACAGATGATAATGCTGGTTGGAAAACCTTACCTTTCAGGCTGTAACTGCTGACTGCTTCTTTCGACAGCCTCACAGAGTCCCAAAGAGCACCCTTTGAAAACCAAAGCCACCGCTGTCAGAAGGGCTGAGTGAGCATCTGCTGCATTAGGCTAACCCAAGGCCATGTGGGCTTTGCTGTTACCTCATTACTGTCCACATAGAAAGTCACACTTTGGCTACCGGTGTTGAAGTCGATCCAGAACTCCTCCAGCTTCTCATCCGATGGCTTCTTCACCTGGGGAAGCACAACAGCAGTGCTGCCATTCCCCGAAAAAACCACAACTGCTGTCTCATTCTCAGTTCTCTTTAACAGGACAAAATTGGTAAAAGTTGTCCTACATACATACGTACACATACCTTACAGAAATAAGAGTTGGGATCAACCTGTGAGTTGCCAGCCTACTGCTCACCCAACCATACCCACAAAGTCAGACGTGGCTCTACATCAGCCAAGGGAAAGGCAATACACAAATGCTCGCATGTTTGCGGCAGGAAAGAGTCTGTGAAAGTTTTCTGTGTTTCTGAGCACTTGAAATAAGCAGAAGTGGTGGAACCAGCTTCCATCGACTTGGTTTTGATTTGATACAACTGTCAGGAACAGTGCCACAAGTACATTTACTTAAAGAACAGTAAAGCAATCTGCAGGATCTGTAACTGCAACTATGACCTCTTCTACACGGGCATCAGGCTAATCTTGTTTTCTGGCAGCCTGGGAGCAGCTCTGCCAGAGGAAGAGTTGTACTGTCCTCCTGTTTCTTTTTACGGATCTCTCTTCTGTCATCACCATGAAGAGAAGCACTGCCTTTATCATTTGGCTGATACAAAAGCAAAGTCAGCAGCAGAAAGTTGGGAGCTAAGTGACAAACAAGCAAATTTTCCAGCTAGAATAGGTTACATTCTACACTCCAGAAAATTGAGCTTTTTCATGAAAAACAGGGAAGGAAAAAAAAAAACCAAAAAACTTATACCACAGAAAGTAACATTTAAACAGCAATAAACACTGTGACACCTTCCCTACAGTGTGCAAGGACTATTACCTCATCCGTGTCAGCAAAAGCAGATATGCAAGGAAATGAATAGACTCTGGAAGAAAAGCAGACTTCACGTGATACATTCAACATCAGAGTCCAACTTTATGGGACATAAAATTATTAAGACTGGTTACTAATCTTATTGTTCAAAAAAAATTAATAAATTCCTAGAGGCAAATTACACTAGGATAAGCTTAGAGAATACAGTATTTTAGTAGTGAAGAATTGTCTTCATTGATTTTACTTTCAAAAGAGCAACCACTAAAATGAGTAAGATCTCTTAAGAACTTAATTACCCATATGTGATGCAATTTTTTTTATTACAACCCAAGCCAGTTTACAATCCTACTTTTTCCCCCCCTTACAGTAACAACAGCACCAGTTTATTCTGTTGGTTCACAGCTTACCTTCTTTCATCCCCAAGCCTTTCATTTAGCTGGTTAAGAAATTTTCTGCAGTCCTTCAAGACAAATGACATCTTATTAAAAAAACAGGCTACATTTCCTTTGCAAGGAGTCCTGTTGGGCTGTGTAACCTCTACTCCAGCTATAAGCTTTTAACTAGTCAGAGCAATGCCAAAGGCCACCAGGGAAGAAACACTCAAGATGCTACAAAAGGTTGGACACAACTTATGACCAGCAAGCCTCCAAACATAAACTGCAAAGATTAACATATTTATGCTTTAGAAGTAAAATAACTTTGAAGTAAGAGCTATTTTATCAATATGCCATTTTATATTTGCCAGATAAAAAAAACCACACCACCATCCACAAATAACTAAATAACTTTGTGCATTTATAAAATCAGTTTTGTAGGAACTTCTTACAAGGACATCCTGACTGAACTCAACCAAAACTAGCCCCTATACAGACTTTGTCAAGTATGTTGTTTTCAAAATAAGGACCCTCACCGTCTCAAATTCTCTATCCTTGATCTCTTTGAAAGCTTCAGCAAGATAGTTATCTTCAAACCAGTGGTGAACAAGGTCATCCCGCCATTTTTTTGTCATTAACCTACAAAGTGCTTCTGAAAGGGCAACTTGAAGGTCATAATCTACGTGGTAAACATAAGCACAGGATAAATATCACCCCCCAGCATAACAGAGGGTTATAGCATTGCTACTCTTGCTTGCACTTATGTACTACACAGTCATATTCATCAGCTAGCTTCAGTTTCACCTAGGAAAACAGTGGAGAGTAACAGCTGAGGATGCTCCCCCGGCTCAGTGAGGTTGAGGTGTGGAGCCCTGCTAACTGTGACACATGCATGCCTTGGGAGATGCTCTTGGGGATCAGAGTGAAGCCTTGTCACCAACTCACTAGGATTAAGTTAATTTCACATACCACAGTAACACCCTAGAAAGTGTTATTGCTAGGAGAATACAAAAAAAGATCTCACTCAAGAGGCTATCTCAAGAGGCTATAAATGTTGTTAACTGAAGTTTGTCCACATTGTGGCAAAGTCGTTAAAATTTATTTTTTAAAGACTAACAGCCAGCATACTCTGAAAACATGTTCATAAATCTGATCTAATTACCTTTCTACATACATCAGTTTAGCTTTTCTTATTAGTTAATAGGAATTACTAACACTAACCAGAAAGAACTAATGCACTGTTGCATCTAACAATTTATTTAATATTTTCTTAAAGTACCATCTGATTTTCCTCCCCCAAAATCAAGTGTCAGCAAAGAAATAACTTAAATTATAATTCATCTATAAAAATATAAGCAGATGAAGTAGAGCCAGAGAACCCCAGCTTCATAAGAATAACCACTAAATACTTCTTACCACCAACCTCCAGTATAGTTTTTGCAATGTCTTTCCTGAAACAACATAATGCAATGAGTTAAAGTGGAAATAACTTTAACTCTTGTTGCAAGGAGACTGCATTTAGCTACAGGAGTCAGAGGGAAAACCACTTACGTGAGTGAGCACATCTCCTCAGACAGAGGGAATTTCTTTCTCTCCTCCCGTGGGACACTGTCAAGTATAGAGTTGAGGGTCCTTAAAGCCTTTCCCCCCACAGAAGGGGCAGAAAAGGAAGAAAATAGTTCAGTAACGTATTTTTCACATTTTGTATCTAATGACACACACCTGTGCATGCACTCATTTAATTTTTCTTCTCCTAGTAGGAGACTTACCTCCTGCCGCAGAGCGCAGCAAATATTTTCTTCTGTCACTAGATGCCCTAGTTCAGGTAAAAATAAATTCACCAGCTCTTTCTTCCCTAGAAAAATCATTTGAAAGATTACAGCTAGCAATGGGCTGGTGACCATATAAAAGATAGTTGAAGCAACTGCAGTTTGTTGAAAGAGTAAAAATAGCCGAGCTATGGATTCATTTGAAAACAAAGATTACAACCATCTAATCCTAGACAAAAGAGAGAACCGGTAACTTCTCTGTAAAAAAAGCTCCAGATACTTTAACTGCTGACCTGGGTAACTATTTAAATAGGTACAGAAAGAAGCTACTCATGGACCACAAGAGATAAATCTGTAATATACAGTTTTTGTTAAAGTCAACAGAGAAAACCACTGGAGTATTAACCAGAAGATGCTTGTGCCCCTTCTGCTCGCACTAGAATAAGCTCAAGTTACCTGGCCCACAATATAATGCTTCATTTTTATGTGACTTGTGAGCCTGGATGTCTGGGCACACAGATATTTGCTCTTTCTGAAAGCACCTGCTCCCCTGCCCTAATGGAAAGCCAGCTGCAGCCACAGACAAAATCTTGCTGCTGAAGTAAATGAGACAGACATCCCTCTGCAGAGTTAGGAAGGCTGAAGGAGTTACCATGTTACTCTGCAGAGGTGGTTGCCTTCAGCAAGGGAATAACATCTGAAGCCAGTATGAATAGATGCTCAAGAGCAGATCGTCTAGCCTGAACTCCTTTCAGAACCACCATTTACTCTGAGCAAGTGAAATACTTGATGCCAACTGTTTAAACAAAATACCACAGCTAGATTTTTTTTTCCCCAACATATTCAAAACAAGCAAGCAAAGAGAAACAATAAAAGGTTTTGTGCTCTGTTGTAAATGTTAATGAAAATTAACTGGAGAGAAATCAGCAGGAGGATTTAAAGAAAACATTGAAGAGGGGGAAGTAGGGAGTAGAAGGGAGAAGAGAAAGGGGATAGAGTTCAAGCAGAATTAAGAAATGTGCTCCCAAGACAAAGATTCAGGATATCAAGGAATAGAAAGAAAGAAAAAAAAAATACTGACCTTCATTACTGCACTTGCAAATCACCTGATGGAAAAAGTAAAGGAAGCCTTCGTTAACACACCACAACCCAACAACAGCAGTACTCAAAGTGCTGAGGTGTTTAGCCACCACCATCACAACTTTCAGGGACTAAATAACATAAAACATTAGCGTACCCACATCAGGAAAAGCAATGCCACCTGATACAGGTGTGTCACATATGGTCACCCCAATCATACAGGTTGGCATTATGCAGGGAGGGTAAAGGGAGCAAAGCACCCACTTCCCCCAGGGATTTCAGCAGCACTCCAGAGAGCCATGCCCTCAGGTTCTCTGGAAAACCCGCATTGCTTTGTTACTTTTATTGCACATATGGGCCTATGTAAAAACATACTTTATGTTTACACACAACAGTACTAGGTATCATAACATATGATATCTGAAGAGTGTTAAAGTCCCTTGAGGAAAATTAAAAATAATAATTAAAAAACCCACAACACAAATAAAACAACACTTCATCTTCCACAGTGAAAGCATATGGAGGAAATGGACCAGGAAGACAATGAAATCAAATTTCGACAAATAAATAATTGAAATTATATGAAATACTCTATAAATGTGGTTAGTAGAGAAAGAAGGAAATCTGATTTTACTCAAACAGCTTTTATCAAGTCTCCTAAAGAGAGTCATAAGTATTCAAATAAATTCTGATGCACAAAGTGACACAGTTCCAGTAAGCTACAGACAAGACTGGGGAACAGCTCGGGGAAAGAAGCTAAAAGCATTCTTCCTACTGAAAATTTACATCTCTAGGCCTCCAATACCTTTAAAGTTATGAATAATTAAAATAGAAACCTAAATGAGAATTGTAAGGAGTTCAGGTTATTCTTTACACATAAATCAGCCATTTCAAACACCGCAGGAGCAAATCAACAGGACCACCTTGGCAAACATGTTTGCATGTAAGGTGCAGCTCAGCAGCAGTAACTTGGGTTTTAAGCAAGGGCTTCAGCACAGTAGCTTTTGTTTACAAAATGCATCAGAACTTCTTGCACATTTTCACGCAAAAACAAACACTTGGCTTCATCTTAGAAAATTAAAAAATGCCCCAGCCCTGTGCAGCCCCACAGCAGCTTGTCCCAGGTGTGTCAAACCTCAGCCTAACGCCAGCCCATCCGCACCACCTGAGCTGCATCCCAGGCTCGGTCCTAGGGCACAAGGTCTGCATAACTATTTATTTTTTAACAGAAAACTGTTTGTGAACAATGGCTTTCTTATCCAACAAAGGCAACCCTTCTTCCCCTTTAATGCACATACATACCAATGCAGAGTCAAAGAAGTCTTCAAGAAGTAACATCAAAAATTTACTCTCATCTGGGTCGATGAGGATCACAAAAGCTCTTGCTCTTTCAAACCAAGATACCAGGTAAAAGTTAAAAGAATCAGTTAAAACCTCGGAAGAAGAGTTAATAGTCCTTAAACTAGATATATCTGCAGGAAACCTTACACATATAGACAGTTTTTTTTAGTCCTTGAACTTGAGAGTCACATATTGTGTCAAAAGCTACACAGCATTAAGGAGCTCGAATTTTGCTAGGAGGACATGAGAAGTACCACTCTCACATCCACTCAGCAGGACTTATCCCCCCCTTCCCTCCCCAGCCCTCCTTTCTCATCTCAAGGAACCCACTCATGGTGCTCAGACCTCTCTGACACAATGCATGCTGCTAGTGGCATCGTAATGCCTATGGAAATTTCTAGAGGACATCAATTCACAGTGAAATAATGTTATAATAACTTTGAAAAAGCTTGATGAATTTTTATTTTAATACTTCATGTTTCTGAACATATTGCATAGCAACACACACCTATGGCTAACTAGAACTCTACACTTCCTGGGAGGTACAGAGCTCAGCTTGGTGAAACTTTATTAGTATCTCCATCCAGGAATTTTGAGCAACTGTATCCCCGAAAAGCATAATTACAAGGCAAGATTACAACATTTTGGACCGAGAACTCCTTGGTACAACTCTGCTAACAGAGACCAAGTATTAGCTGTTCCCTCCTAGCTATGCTAAATCCAGGTATTACTCATCTTCAGCAGATGCACCTTTCTGCTAAGTATTACCAGCTGAAATAAGTACTGTGCCAGAAGATAAAATGCAATTACAGATTAAATGCATCTGGTTTACTATATATTTAGAAAAGGACCATCATAAAGAGTGTTATCAGGTTTTAAAATTATAAAAGCACAAACCGCTCATCAATTCTGTTACTATAATTGTATTTTGCTGTAGCATTTAGAAATTCTGTATCATTTCACAAATGGGACCCATCAAAACTCATCCTCTCCTTCCATTGCCAGCTTGGAAAAAAAAAAACCACCACCCCATAAACCCATTAAGTCAGGTAATAAGTGAGGCCATGATGTTGGCTGCTGTACTGAAAGTAACACAATGAAATTAAGCATTTTTTCCCCACTCAGCTCAAACAATACATTAAAAAATATTTTGTTTCTGCGTGGCCAACAAGCCATCCTCTAGTTCTCAGTTTCCTAGAGTTCTTTTCCTGCTGCAAGCAACCTTAAATCACATTAGTAACTTGTATACAGTGTTATACTCATCTTTGCTACCAGTCCTTGCTCAATAAACAAACTCATCCCTTCTTGAAGATCACTTTTAAAGTAGAGCTGAATACATTTCAGCAGCAGTGAAACATTCTGGAATTCATTCTTGTCCAGCTCCTACAGAAACAGAGAGCGCTGTGCTTCATTAGTCCGATAACTATAGTGCTGGGCATTAAGATGGTTAAGATTATTTATGGTACTCACCTTTCTCAGAGCTTTGTCTAGCTGGTTGAAGAGAGACTCACTGTATTTCTGGGGAGGCTCTATTTCTCTCTCTTGAAGCAGTTCACTTACTTTCTCAAATCCCTTCCCCTTAAAAGCATCAATGAGAAGCGATTCCAGCTGTAGAGGGAGGGGAAGCAAACAACTAGCAAGTAGAATAAGGGGGCATTTAAATTGTTGCAGCACTGGTGATGAGAAAATACTTGTAATACTATTTTAAAAGTTGTAGGAGTTTTTGTTTATTGATTTTTACTTCATTTGTTTCTCTTTCTTTTTACTGTTACATCTGAAAATGAAGCATCAGTCTTAATCTCCAAAAGAGACAGGACCTTTGAAAGTGAGTAATCTTAAAGGACACTGAACAAGGAAATAAGCAACTCCTTTAGCCCACTCAGCTTGCAATTCTTACCATATCCCACGACTATTACAATCATTTCTTCCCGCTTACTAAAGAAAGGATTAAGGGGTCTGCTGCACTTCCCACCTTACGTTAAGTTACTAAAAATTCTAGGTCCTGCCACATCCATTTAAGAATACACCTTTCAATATACACACAACTATTTGCAAGACAACACTAAGGATGCATTTAGAAGATACTTACATAGTCTTCTGCCCTGGCCGCCGTGTTGCCATTCAGCTCTTTATTCCGTTCTTTGCTTTTTTCTTCCTTTAAAAAGAAAAGGGAACGACAGACACTCTTTCCTGCCCCAAAGATGAAAAGCGATCGATTTACTCACCCTCTCTCTCCCAAAAGGCTAGTTTTCCCTCCTTATAACCTAAAAAAAAGTTTCAAAACCACCCCACGCTTCCCCAGCCCAGAGGTTTACAGAAGCCGAAGGGGAGCCCCGTGGGTATCCCGGGGGGGATCACGCCGTGCGTGGGTCCCCCCCGCAGGGAGCAGCGCTTACCTGGGCCATGGTGCAGGAGCCGGGGAAAGGGTGCTGGGGCTGCTTCGCCCCCTCCCCACGACCCTCGCACGACCGTGGCCGGCTGCTGCTGGATAGACCCGCGTTTGGAGCGGAGGGGAGACGCTCACCAGCGTTTCCAAGGGCTCTCCCTTCCTCAGCAAACCTAACTCTGTCCCTAGCCCTTGGAGCGGCGGGGGGGGCGGGGGGGGAGCCAAGTTTCGCACTCGCACTAAAAAGCCGCACCTGTGCGGCAGCTCGGAGGGGACCCCCCCCCCCGCACCCAGGGGATGGCGTTTGACACCCCCTCCCAGCAGCGGGGTAGAAAAGAGGAGACCAACAGCCCACCTGGGGCTGCTCTACTTTGGGGGGCGGGGGGGGCTGTCTGCTACTGGCTAGGGCCGGCGGTTTTTGCTACAGGCTGGTTTTTCACTTTGCATGACAGAGAGTAAAGTGCAGTAAATTTTTAGAAGGGACCAGAGAAGATAGAAGCGAATTGGAAAAACCTTCAGAACAGGTGAGATCGTTTAAAGGATTATAGCAGTACGAGGCGTTCAACGCTTTTGTCTCTATAACATTATGCATACTTTAATTTTTCTCGTTCTGGTTCTCGGAGCTAAAAGCAAACTCCCCACTCCCCAAAAAAAATCGGCTATCCTAAAAAAAAGGTAACAAAAAAATGCTACCTGTAGCTTCCTAATAAGTTAAAATGGAGCGATCAATAAGATGCCACCGACTCTAGCTTTGTGTTTTAAACTTTGTGTCGTAGAGCACAGCGCGAAGGCACAGCATGCCTTAAAGCGTTATTAACGCTTAATTAGTTTACACCTAAATCTAAAGAGCAGGTGTGCGCGCGCATTTAAGGACGAGCAGGTTACTTGCACGATGCCTCCGACTCT
>VYZV01042130.1:147322-158983 GCA_013401275.1 Pandion haliaetus
TCCGTCCCTTTGGGGGGGGGCCCGGCAAGCCGCAGGCAGCTTCGAGTCCCACTCAAACGCGAGGGGCAGCTGGGCAGGGGTACGCAGCCGAACCTCCCTCCCCCCGGCCCAGCGGGGCAGAGCCTTGCCGCTGCCGGATTAGACTGCCAGACCCTCCTCAGATGTGCAGGGGTTGCGGTCCCTGGGGGCGGGGGGNGGGACGTCCCGACCGCTTAAAAAAGCGCGATCCGTCACTTGCCGCTGCCCCCCGGCATGAAGCTCACCTGGGACATCAACGACCCCAAGCTGCCGCAGGTACTGGGGCGGGGGGAGGGGGGTAGTTGAAAAATCCCCTGCCGGCCATTACGCGGGGCCAGGCGGCTGGGGTACCAGGGGAAAAACCTTCCCGCTGAGCAAAGCTTCGTCTTGTGGCCCGTTTCCTTCTCCTGTAGCTTACCAAATGTAATTCCGTGGGTCGTGAGGGGCTGCAGTAGTCCTGACGAAGCTTATAATAAAAATACGGATTTCACGCGCAACTTTGGGCCGGATGTGTACGAGCTCCTAAACCAATCTTTAACTCCAATGTTTGGTTAGTTTCCTTCTCCCTCATTCCCCATTTAAAGAAATGTTGAAGAGAAGCTTGGATTGACTATTTTCTGCTAATACAATTCAAGATATCTAAATATTTCATTGGTTTGTTGATGTGACATTTTTTTGTCACTGGGCATTCCACTTTTTTCTAGTTGTGAGGTCTGAATGCATTTTTAATTTGCACCTTTTTTCACCTTAGTTTATTTACTTTTATAGAACCCATGCAATTACAAAATAGCTTAACACTGTAAATGCTGGTAGTTTACCTGCATTCACTGGGATTACTCGCATGTACATATTTACGTTAAATGAGTGTTACAGGAACTCTTTACTTGTGCTGTAAATATTTGGAGTTTAAAATCTTGGTCATTCTTTCATTGTTCGGGTAATTATAATTTGGTAAGGAACTCCAGAAAGCCAGTGAAACACAAATTGAAATGTTCGTTCTTTGAACCACTATGCATATATTGGAAGTGTATTTGCAATGACAATTTTTTTTAATTCAATTTTTTTGGCAGAAGCCTTATTCAACTCTGATTAGATGAACTTTAAGAAACCATTTGTTAGCTAAAACTTCTAGTTTCCATCCTGCAGGTGCATGGTCCCACAAGGAGAACTTAATAGTGTGCATGAGCAGGGTGACTTCTGTCCTGTCTTTGTGACTGGTAGACCAGTCAGTAAGTTCTGTTAACAAGGTTGATCTCTTATGGCTACGTAACCTCACTGCAAAGAGGCATCTGTGAAAACAGACCGCATTATTATGATCATAATGCAAAAGAGGAGGGGATCCTGACTTTCTTTTGAGACATGGAAGCTCAGACTGCCTTTCCTCTTTTATAGAGCAAGCTATTCTTGCAATATTTTTTTTTTCTGCTGCTTGGGTGGTCATAGAAAAAGCCCTTTTTCCTTGTTATGTATTTTGTAACAGGGCAAAACCATCAGGTTGTGATATCCTGCTAATGCTCTCTTGCCTTCTTCCTTGCTGCCTTGCCCTCCCACCCCCTCTTGCCCTGCTGCAGGAGCCGAAGCACTTTGATGCCTTCCAGGAATGGCCCGATGGCTACGTGCGGCTCATCTACTCCAGCGAGGAGAAGAACGCACAGAGACACCTCAGCGGCTGGGCCATGCGCAACACCAACAACCACAACTGCCAGATCCTCAAGAAGTCCTGCCTGGGGGTGGTGGTGTGTGCCAGGGGCTGCGCTCTGCCCGACGGAGCCAGGCTGCAGCTTCGCCCTGCCATATGTGACAAGGCTCGGCAGAAGCAACAAAGTGAGGGGTGCTTGGGGAGAGTCGGGATGCCCAAGGGACCCCATTTCTTTCAGCTGGACTTGATTTCTAAACTGGGATCACCCTTGCTTGTGTGCAGACTAAGGCATAATTGCAAAGGCTGTGATGAACACATTTATTTCCAAACTTCATCAATGTCTGCCTGTAAATACTTAAGGGGAAAAGCATCTAAAATCCTTTAACTCATTAGCATTTATATCAAGTATGCCGCTCTAGTTCATACCATTCAGTTATGCTTGGTAGTTGATGTTGCATTTCCTTGAACATCATATTTTAATCTGAATTTCAGTGAAGGCTGATCATATTGCTCTTGAGTTCTGTTTTACTCTCAGACAACATCCTTGCCTTTACCTAGTGCCTTCAGTAGTTTCTTTATCTCTATTCGCAGAGAAATCCTGCCCAAACTGTAACTCAGCCCTTGAGCTGATTCCTTGCCGAGGACACAGTGGCTATCCAGTTACTAACTTCTGGAGGCTTGATGGCAAAGCGATATTCTTCCAGGTAAAAAGCATGCATACATATGTGCACACACATATATGAATTATATCTATATAGAGGGAGGTAGTTCTCTGTGTCTCCCCCCTCCCCCTCTTTTTTTTTTTTTTTTTTTTGTGTCACACTGAGCAGGGTGAGCACAGTGGAGTTCTGCTCCATGATTGAATTCCTCTGTAGAACAAACATGGCAAGTACAAATAATAACATTTGGCTGTTTTTTTTAAAAGCGGTACTTGGGAGTTAACTATATTCAATTTTAACTGCAACATCATTATTGATGTAAAATTCTCCTGTTTACAGTTCGCAAATATGAACAAAAACATTGTCCTCTGCCCTGGTGTGTCTGACAACTGAATCTCACCAAGGATCTAATATTTATTTCCTATTAAAATAAATAAATGGGGAAAGAAAAGCCTTACTTAAATTGCACAAGTTGAAATGTGAAAATTCTACTTAATCTGAAAATAATCTTTTGAATTTTAAGAGGACTTAAAAACTTGCCAGAAAAATAGGAACTTTAGAAAGCTAAAATTTGAAATTTTATCTTGCTCTTTTTTAGCAACATTAGGACAAAAATTTCACAAAAAGCTTCTGTTCTGTAGGATTACATTCTCTACTGGATGATTTTTTTTTTTCCACTCACCCATACTGCAGTGAATTCTGTTCTCCACTCAGTAAATGGAAGCAAACGGGCCACATTCCCAAATTCTCACCTGCATCATTATTATTAAGATATTCTCTTACAGACATGTGAAAACTGAAGATCTTTACCATCAAAATAGTTGATAAATCCTTGCTTAGAAGTTAATTTCTATTTGAGAAAGGGCAGCATTTTAAAAGCAATTTTAAGTTTTCTTCTTTGTATTAGGGCCTACATGTAGGTCCACTCAGGGGAACGTAACAGGTAAGGACATGTAGAATATATTGTTTCATCATGTATCAGTACAGCTTTGGATACATAGATCTGCATATCCAAAGATGTTTCAACAGCAGAGCATCTTTGGATGGCTTTCCAGGATATACTTTTCAGTCCCATTCAAGAAGATGTTTATTGTTTTTAGCATAGAGAATATTTGTGGTGGTGTGAAACCTCTTTAAAGCCTATTTATACTGTTTTAGTGATGGCTGTTATAAAGCAGGACTGAGATCCTGGACTGCAGAAAAACAACCAAACTAAATTTATAATCTTTTTTCCTCTTGGTTCTAATTAGCTACTCCTGAATGTCACAAAAATAGGTAACACCTTTGCTCCTTCATCAGCTCTGCAGTCCTCACTGACTCCTCCCTCACTTTTTCCTTCCTACCTACCTGCAAATCATGATTTATTGTTTTTACATTTAATTCTTCCTTGTTTAGTTTCTCCTCCTTGTTCTCCTGTGCCAAACCACAGACCATGCTGTGGTGACCTCTCATTCTACTTATTGCATTTTTTTTCTTCTCTTATCCCCTTCCAGTTCACATCTAATTCTTTGTTAATCCTAATTTAGGCTAAAGGAGTCCATGACCACCCCAGGCCAGAGAGTAAATTGGAGGCAGAGGCAAGACGAAGTGCAATTAAGAAGCAAATGTCCTCTTTTCACCATTCCCAGAAAAAGAGACCTCTAAACTCAGAGGTAAGTCAAAGTCATTAGTCAATTGAAAAGGTATCACAAGCAAGTACTGGGGATCCCAGGGCAAAACAAAGCTTTACGCCATGCTACATCTGTTCATTTGGGGCTGAAATGAGCAATAGCATAAGTGTTGAGACATACACATGTGTGCGGGCAGTATGGATTCCCAAATCTCAAAGATCTACTTGTCCTTGTCAGGCAGGAAGGTACCACGACAGCGGCAGTTGCACCGATAACCTACAGAATCTGCCCTGCATGGATGGCCCAGAAAGGGTCAGTAGCATCACAGACACCAATTTTTCGATTCCAGCCCAGTCTTACCCTTTGCTGCAAAATGCTGACTTCTACAAAACATCTTATGACTCAGCCAGCTTCCAAGAGGACCAGCTATCGCCATACCCAAAGTGCCCCAATCCAAGGATCTACGTGCCCAGGCCATGCAGCTATGAGTTTGGAGTTCCTACCTTTATAAGCTCTAGCCCTTACCCAACGTTTTACAAAGATCTGACAAATCCTGCCATTGACACAGACCCCCTCAGTTTGAATGGATCTCACTACAACACTGTGACCGTCCATGATAAAAGCTTTGATAACTCTGGCAGACATTACGGGCTGAAACCAGCTTGGGGGAAAACTGGCAGTGGGGACCGGAGTGACTATGGACAGATGCAAACAAGCGCTAACCACCCTTATTACAGTGGGGACTACCCCTGCAGGTATGGTCCAAGCCCCTCTCCCATAGCCCCGCCGTTGCAAACGGTCATCACAACCACCACTAAGGTGTCCTACCAGGCCTACAAGCCATCTGCGCTGAAATACAGCGACAACCTCTGCGATATGAAAAATCTACAGAGCTATACCCAGATGGCAGAGAACGTCTCGGGTGCAATCTATTCAGGGATGAAGATTCAGGAAGACTTTGGGATGATAAAGTCAGCGTTGCTCTATCAGCATGACCCAGTCACCACAAAGTCCAAACCAGCTGAGAGTGTGGAGACCTATCGGTATGGGCCACTGCCAGGGAACAACTATCCTGAGCATGAAAGCCAGACCTTAAGGTTTGAGAGTGCTGAATATTGACTAAATGTTGCCTAAGTGGCAAATACATGCAAATGGAAAAACACATTCCTGTGCTGACTGTGCATATGCTAAGCCTGGTGGTTTGGGATTTGAGGAGAGGTGAGGAAGCTGTACATAATGACAGCTTATTCCCCAAAAGTGCTTTTCTGGAGCTATGCTGAATGGTGCATATTTTGCAGACAATTTCAAACCAGCCCCCACATAATCTCTAAAATGGCATGAGGACCTGAGCCCCAAACACACCTGGGAGAAGACAAGGTGGAGACACAGCACCTCAGGAAGCCAACAGCCTCCTCTGATGACAGGTGTGATCTGCTTACAGCCACAACTCCTGCCAGATGCCTCAAGCTTTGAGAGAAAACACTTCATCTGTAAGAAAGAAAATGTTTACCAGGTAATGGAAAAAAAGATGAAGGCAGGTGGCTATAGATTATAGTTGACTGAAAGAAATGACAGAAAATGAAAGAAATAAAAGAAATGAAAGCAAGGCAATTTGCAGAATAATTCACCTGAATGGTCCATTCACCTGCCATGACCCCTTTGATGAATGGAAAAACCAGTTAGGCTTCTCTGAAATGAGAAATGGAAAACCTATGTGCTGACTTCATGTTGCTTTTTGATTCCCTGCATCAAGAGTAGAGACTGTCCAGCCTTTCTATGCAAAAAGGAAAGCCTGGGCATAGTCCCACTGCCACTGAGAACCAACCCCCTGCAACACTCGACCTGGAGGCAAGAAGGGTCAGGTGACCCCACCAAGCATGCCCGGCATTGTGAGGGTGTCGGGGTTACATGGTCCTGAAAACCACTTGCAGTGAAACTGCTTGTTGTTTCAAAGGGTCTGGCAAGCTGGTCAGACCAATACTGCACAGGTATCGCTGCAGAAATGCACTTTACCCACAAATACAACTCCACCCTGTCTAAAAATGCAACATCCTACCTGCTTGGCAGTATGGGTCAGCACTGAATGCACCTTTCCTGGTTGTCTTTCTGCACTGCATCTCCATTAGATCTTTTTCCTTCCTCCAAGGGACTTCTAGTCATTTTTCTCTCTGCAGTCATAACTCCCCATGACAGCACTCTTCTCCTGGAAATGAAGCAACCAGCAAGCTGAGAGGTCAGAAAACAAAATTTCCAGACACCCTGAGCTAAACAAAGAAAACATAAGGACTTGCATCCCCAGATTCTGAGCTAATTGAGCTTATTCTCCATTAGGCCAGGAAGAAGAAACAGAGGGGTACTGCTGATTTAAAACTTAGGTATTCTGAAAGCTGCCTAGTACTGGGGAATGGAACCTGTACCCAAACCCTGTGTGCTGAGCAATGGAGCTGTATAGACAAAGGGGGTTGGTCAGGGTTACAAAATTTCTTCTTATTAAGTTACCATGTATCTTTAAATTTTTGGACACTTTTTAAAAAAAAATCTGGTTTATGTATATTTTTGGTATGTTTTGAGTAATGGTATGCTACTGTACCCTTTCAATAAACATGAAATCATAGTTTAAAAAGTACCATGTAAACTAATGTGAACAGCTGGCTAGTTGGCTTCAACACACAGAACCTTGTTATCCTATCATCAAACTGGTAAACAAATCTTACTTGCAAAGCACAGTGTACAAATACCTGAGTTTTTAAAATCATTATTTCTGGTGTAGTTTATTTCCTTTCTTTTTGTATTTTTATCAAAACAATGCGTGCAGTCTGAAATGTGAAATTGAGCCCCACAGGAATTTAGCTAATAGCATGCTGTTTCAGCACTGGATTGTTCAGTGTTTTAAAAATTCAAGCCATGTGAAGCTGGAATTTACAAAAAGACTAAATGAATTCATCTGCAGCATGTATACCTTGTCTTTTAGGGTATTTGCTGTACACCTTGTTTGGCTTTTGTTAAACTCTTATGGCAATTCTACCAGGTGTTCTAAATTACTGATAAGAACAGATTCAGGTGGGCAGCATCAGTTTGGTAATTAGTGCATATACTAAACTAAAAAAAAAAGTTACCACTCAGACTGATGCAGAGTTTTAGAGTTTAGGAATATATAATACTATGCCCTGAGATTTCTCATCTGTACTCCAAATCATATTGAGGCACTTGGTATGTAGAATAAAAATTAAGATTTACAGCCTTCTAAGCTTAAAAGAAACATATTGGAGGGGAATAATGCCAAACAAAGTTTTTAAAAAGTCTGGAAAGACTCAGAGCAGATGCAAAAGTAAAAATTTTAAAGCTGTGAGTTGCTCCATTTTATATTGACTTGAGAGCAGTTAGGCAACCACAACTCAAGCTTCAAGTGTATTAAAACATTCAGACAAGCTGTGGGGGTTTTGTGCTGTTAATATTGCTGGTATAAAACCTGTTATTGTAGCTGTATGCTTAAATCTTTATGCTATGCTCTTAAACATAGCCTTTTAAGGAGAACTTTGTACATCAATTAAAATGGAACCAATTGTGTGAAGATGCTACTTTTTGGGTGTGGACTTACTCCTAATAAATGTGACAACTGCTCAAGCACAGTAAAAACCTAAATTAGCGATTACCTCACTGCATTATCTGTAACACTAGAACAAATAAAACCACTCCAAAGGTTATTGCAGTCTTTCTTCACTTTGCTCCCTTTCATGCACAAGTATCTGGGACAAGGTATCTGTACATTACCTTTTTCAGATAAAAGATCAGATGGGTAAAGTCTAGTGTTGTACATAATTTTCTCTCCAAAATATATAAATGTAAAGGCAATGTGAGCTTCTGTAACAAAAAAGCTGAAATTGAAAGCCTCCTTGTTGGTTTCTATAGCTGCAGAACTGACTTTAAAAGCATCTTTCTCAAGCAAAGCAGCATCACGAAGAAAGATGTGTTCCCTTCAGTCCCTGAGTAAGCATCTTCTCTTCCATTAACCACCCCCTTCAAGCATGGTTTCTGGTCCTGCCTTGAGCACATGAGAGGAGCCCCTTGCCAGCCCGCATCCTGTACTGCGCCAGATATCTTCATCTAACAAATTCCAGTTGTTATTGCCAATTCGCAGAGAGAGGGGGGAAAAAGGCACTTTCAAACCTCGGCCACCTGTGGCTCTGGCTTCATATGGACTACAAGGGCCCTACTGAGGTAAAGTACCATCTGTCCCCATGCCGAGGCTGCCCTTTGTACCAAAACAGCAGCCTCTTAATGGCAAAGTTTAAAAGCCCAAGTGTTGAATGGATGCCTCCCAGAGACACGAGGCCACGTGACAATGTTTTTCAACCACGTACCCACTGAACGCAGCCATGTATCACGCATCTGATGGGTGTAATTACATGTAGGCATCATTTTGTGGCCCCATCTCCTCACGCTGGGAGGACAGAGCCTGGCACGCTGTCCCGCTCCACGGACACGTGTGTCGACCCAGTCCTGCCAAACACCTCCAGTGAGAGTCTGAGCAATCTGCTTAGCCCTTGCTCCTCTTCCGAAAGCAGGTTACCTCTGGGCTTTTCAAATACACTAAATGCTATAGACAAGGCATGCAGAAACTTGGTTGGTTTGGGCTTCCCAAGCTTGAAGTAGTTGATCTCATTTTGGGGTACAGACCATCATCTTTAAAGACAGAGGCAAGCTTTTCTCCGAGCTCTACGGGTGGAAACCAAGGTACTCTATAGACACTGATGATGCAACAGAACAGAATATGATTTCTGAGACTGACTGGGTTTTTTTCCTGGGGATTTTCTGGGATTTTTTTCTGGATTTCTAGGGTTTTTCTTTGTGTCTTTTTTGGGGAAGCTATCTAATACAACCGTGCTCCTCCCATTCGCAAAAGTAGATCATGTTTCCTGAGAGACACCATTTAGCAGGATGCATGATGCATTTCCAGAGATTAATTTAGGAAAGTTCATGTTATTCTCATACTTATCAGTAACAGTAACATGCAGATAAAAAGAGGAGAACTGGGGTATTTAATGTTGCAGTAATTTCTCCCAGTGCAAACTGAGAAGTTAGTCCAGACCTGTTAAAACCCCTCTGCCTGAGAAGTAATGAGACTGGTGTACGGTGATGTCCCATGTCTGGATAACTGCCTTCAGTATTCTAGCTGAGTAAAGATCTGCCTGTCACTCACAAGCAAGGGAAGGGTGAACCAGTTACAGTTTATGTAGCACTACAGTTGGGATTGTGAAAAATGGAGAATGCATTTCAACAGGACACCTGTGTGGGCTTGCAAGAGTCCGTATGCAACACAAAGATCAGTGGGATGATAGAGGTGCAAATAAGTTTCACACAGAAACATCGTTCATTTGGCTTAAACATATTCAAACAAACAGAAACCAAATGAGGTTTACACAGCAGCTTCAACACGCATGCTGGCACATGTGATGGTGTTTGGGAGAAGCCAGTTTCAGGTACTTAGGCTGGCATTTGTTCAAAGCATCAACACCTTTAAGGACCACAACCAAAGAAGGTTCTTTCAACAGAAAATTAGCAGTGGATCTGCTCATGTTGTTGTGTAAAACGAGCAGGGAAGCAGGTGCATGAGGATGTTCTTGGAGGTCATTTCGCAAGGCTCACAAACACGGCTGCAGTTTCTGGGTCTCTTTGTTCCAGCCTGTTGCCTTCCCTTTGGTTTCCAGGTTCATAGCAAGAGCACAGCACCTCTCTCCTGTCATGACAAAACGAAGTGTTAAGTGACTGGTTTGCAGTGCTCATCCTGCAACTCCACACCGTGTTGCAGTTTGGCTTAAACACTGGCAAGTGCTGTCTACAGCCTTTGTGTCTTCACGCGTGTGAAATGTTGGGGAGCGTTACAGAAAGTACCAACAATTGACAGACACGAGGTTCTGGTAACAGAATTTAGACCTAAACGTTGTACCTGTGCAAAACTAATACTGAAATTATTTAAACATCAGACCCCTTGTTTGTGCCAGATCTCTTATAGGTGACTGTAATTAGACTAGAAATGCCCCAGAAGCAACGAAAAACATTCTTCTAGGGCCTTCCCAGGTAAGAGTGTTAAAGCAGCTGTAGCTTCCTTCCCTTCCACGGTCTGATCTCCTTGGAGAAGGGATTACAGTTTCACAAACCAGTGTTACAGGCCACGTAATGCTCAGGCACGCAAGCCCAGCAAGGTTCCAGGAAGCCTCTCATTAGCCCCATGGCCCTGCAGGGGAAGGTAGCCAGGGGGATATCTGTGGAAATTGGCTGGCAGCACCAGAGGAGGAGGAGGGAGCCCATCACTGGGAAAGAAGGGAAGCCGTGGAACAAGGCTAAGCTGAGGAGAGGGAGAGAAAAGGACACAAGGGGAGGGAGGGGACATCACAGGGCAACTGCTGTGCCATTTCCACTGATGGTGGCGAGGTACTTCCACACATGTAATGTATACATGCAACAGTAGTGTTCAAACACATCCTTACAGCTGAATGCATGGTTCAGTGCTTTGCTACGTATGATCAACTCTTGAATCGCTGCCTGAATTCTGCCCATGTGAGTGATGGTACCTTCTCCCTTCTCACGTCCAAGTATCACCTTTGAACTTCCATGTTACCCGCGAGGCACCTCTGATGTTTTATTTCAATAAAGGAAATGGGCATATTCTGTTTCAGAAAATATAGTGTACTTTTCTTGTGCTTTCATTTCAGCAAACTATGTGTGAGTGGTCGAATCCTTTGGATTCCAGAAAACCAATTCCCATAGCCCCATGTTCCACCCAGTTGACTTGAGGTAGAACCAATTAATCTGTCAACAGTGCTTAAACCATCACAAAGTTACCACACCAGTTAATGAGGACGGGAGCGGGGAGCAGGGGGGGAAAGGTGTAATTAAGACAGCTTCCCGTTTTCGCTCAGCAAGCCCGAGCTGCCAGCTTGTTGAAGCAGAGATGAATCTGCATTTCTAAAACAATTTCCTGCCTTTCCCCCCATGGTGCCACTAGTAGTCACCGTGCTGAAAAGACCTCCTTTTCTTGCCCGTCGTTCTCAAAAACATTAAAAAAATAGGAAGTACGAACTAACATTGAGAATTAAAGATGAGACTTCACTGCCAAAATTACTCTCTGACTCAAGACACTAAATAGGCAATTTTTGTTAACCATGCCTTCTGTACACACTGGAGAAATGTGGGTTACAAAGGACCAAGGAGAAACTTCATTATTATTTTTGTAATAGAAATACATATATTTTAGAATACATATAGCGTTCAAGGTTTCCCCCCTGCATCAACATTAGCAATGTGCATTTTAATGAACTGCTTACAATAAATAATTAAAAAAACCCAAACCGTCAGGGAAAAAATAACTTCGGACTTCGTTACAGCTATGAATATTACAGATAGGAATTTCTGTACAAATCCTGAGCACGCGATGGCTTAGCTGGTGCCTCTATTTAATATGTAATTATCGTTACCATTAACAATGACAGTAAAGACACTCTCGAGATGACGACCTCGTGCTGTCACGGTGCCACCTTCAGGAACCAAGTGACATCGCTCCTGCCGTCACGCGCAGGTCCTGTTGTACACCCCTCGCTTTCTCACACAGTTTTGGCTTGTCACCTCGTCCCCTGCCAGTCACCTCTTCCCTTGTCAGTCACCTCATCCCCTGCCAGTCACGTTGTCCCCTGCCAGTCACCTTTTCCCCTGTCAGTCACCGCCTTCCATCTTCCGC
>VYZV01042130.1:197563-238281 GCA_013401275.1 Pandion haliaetus
CCGCTCTCGCAACTGTGCTCCCGGGGTCTCTGCCGCAGTCGCTGCAGCCCGCCTTCAGCTGAAAGGGAAACCTGCAAGTTACTCACGACGGGGAACTGCACACCTGGGGCCGCGCACGCTGCGGGAGCCCGAAACCGCCGGGCCACGGGGCCNCCTCAGCTGCGGGCCTTTCTGCTGACCTGGGTCGGGGCCTGGGAGCTAATTAGCGCCTCAGCTCTCGTGTCAGCTGCGCTGTGGCGTGGAAAACGAGCGCCTGAGGGTGCCTGCTGGACCTGAAGAGATAGTGTGCCTTAAGCTTGGGAAAAATCTCAACTCCCACCTCCCGCAGATACTTTAAAACCCTGTAGGAGAAAGTTCCGTTTAATTTGAGACTTGGCAAGCACCGGCCCCGTCAGCTCATACTACTATGTTGTAGAGCTGCAGAGCAGAATACTCCATGTCTTGCATGACTACCTACTTGCATTAATAGACCAGTTAAACAAACCCTGATGATGAGTCCAAGATTTGTCCTAGGCTAAGACGGTGACATCCCTTCCCTACCGCTGACAGAAAGTGTAATGCTAGCTCCCCCAAATGTCCTCTCCTGCCTACGTTACATACAGAGTGACAAAAGAGAAATGCATGCTGCTTCTCCCTTTCATTTTTAATATATTGAACATCTGAGATGCTAGGGAATGGACGAAAAGCATTGCAGTATCTAGAACAGGCACAGAAGTCTGCAGGGTCGTGAAGCTGCTGGTACAGCATCATACAGTATGTAAAAACATCCTTAACGTTAGCACTGCACAAAGGTTGAGGAAAGGGGACTGATAATTTTCATTCATAAGCATGAGTCCTCATCCCAAAGCGATGACAGCCTTCAGGGCTTTGTCCAGTGGGCTCCTGAGCCCCTCCAAGGACAGAGGCTGCATGGCCTCTCTGCGCAGCCTGTTCCAGTCCTTGTTTCGCTGTCCTCAGAGTCAAAAGACTGCGGTGGCACATACCTTACAACTTACAGTGAGATTTCAGCTCCTTTTGGGCAAGGTGTATAAGTCTTTAGGAGCTCGATAAGCAGAAAGGCATCCAGTGGGTTGTCTAAGCAAGTCAAGCTGACTTAGGTGGAAAGTCTGACTTGCTTGGAAATCCCATTAGCATGTCCTTTGTGTGCCCTGTCCCAGTCAGCATCTCAGTGAGCGACTGGACAGATCTGAAAACTTTGCTCCGCTCTTTGTACTCATTCAGAAAGGCAGATACAAGTAGCACTGGGAAAGAGTTTACTTTTTTTTGCCTCACCATAATTGTAGAAAATGAGGAGGTACAAATAAGGGTTACTCAGAGAGCAAGCTTCCTCCATGGAGGTGCAGCACAGTGCTGAACTGAATCACTGTTGTTACCGTTGTGCACAGGAGTCTAAGCCTGCTTAATGTCCTTCCTACCAGCCACCTCCTCCAGTTTTTTGTCTTTCCTTGTCTTTTACTGCTATTCCAAAGTACCACTAATACTGTTAGGTGTCATTGGTTTAGATGCATTTCTTAAGCTCGGCTGCCAGAAATTACTCTTTCCAGTCTTCTATAGTGATTAACTGTAATGTTCTTTCTTTTTTTAAAAAAGAAGAGACTGATGAGGCAGGTGTTGCACCCAAAAATCAGTCACACAATGAAAACATATTTACTTACAGAAAAACATAACCTGGAGTAGCATTCAAGAAAAAAAAAAAACACTAAATCACAGCTCGACAGAAATCTGTGATGTTTTTCTGGGTTCTTACTTAAACAGGTAATATAACCCAGTCTTAAAATACCTATATTTGTTCAGGCTCAGAGTACAACACTCTTTTACATCCGTAGTTTCAAACAGCCAACCTGATTGCTTCTGCTCTTGGGTGATATTTTGCCATTTCCCCGTGGAGTCTGAACAATGAAATATAATCTTGTTTGTACTCTGGGCTACTTTAAATATTCACATAAAATGGTGAGAATGCCTCTATTTTATTTGGGATGTTTCAATTTGGGGAATATTCAGCTTATTAGAGCCAGAGTTGGGGGGGAGCTGATTCCACACGTATCAAGTTGGACACCCTAAAACTCCCTCTTTCAAAGAACGACTCTCTCTGAAATACTTATCTCTTCAGCTGCCACCATGGCAGCAAGTTAGCAAAGCCCTCTTCTTCTCCCCTCCCCAAAAAACTGAACAGGATTTCCACCAAAGTTCTGCTCTGGAGGTAAATTCTTGGTGCCTTTCTGCAGGGATCTGCATTATTAGGTGTTGGCAGCTATAAATGCAGAATAAGCTGACTGAGGCAGATCCTGCCTGTTCAGAACCTTCCCTGAGGCTTACCAGCCATGCTTCAGGGCATCTAAATATCATGTGGTGTTGTTTCTGAACTGCTGCAGTTTGCAATCCAGTTTGTTAAAAGACCCTGAAATTAGCAATGTTTTAATAAAGTTGGTGGTAAAGTGCTGTTATTCAAGAGGTACTCTTTGAGCCATCATTGCTTGTTCAGAAGAGAGACAGGAGAGCAGCACACACTCTCCTTAGATTCAGGCATCCCTGTTTATACTGTCTCCATACTGGTGACTAGGTCACTCAACAGTACTGCTAAAATGCCATGTAAATACAACCAGCATAGCTACAGGAAGAAGCATTCATAGTTTTGCTTCCTTGCTTTGTTTTTTAGGACACGATGACCAATACCTGTAACTTTTACCTTCTGTTTGCCAGACTGAAACATTCCCAAGCACTGATTTTTTTCCCTGCGGCATGCCTAGTCCGTTGAGATTTTGTGTGCTTTAAAGGGTTATGTAGACTTGGAAGGGAAAATCTGCTCAGATATTTGATGGCCTCCCTCTAGTGGCTGTTTTTGGGGAAAAAAAATAGGGCTGTGATGAAGTGAGCCCCAAGGTTAAGTCTGTGCATTAACCATGATATTAAGATGAAAGGAAGTAAACTTGGGAAGAAGGCTTCTGCCATATCAAAATGTGACACAGAATTACTGAGTTATTGCCGAAGCTGAGTTACTGCTCTTTCAGTCCTCAACATACTTACCCTGCTACTTCCTTCCCCACTTTCCATGTCTCCCTCTGCGTCCTTACACATGATCATCTAAGGACACTGGTGGGCCAAAATCTGCGCGTAGAGAGGTTTTCATTATTTTTTCCAGTTCTGTTAGTTGGCCAAGTAAGACAAATATGCAAGCCCCCGTTTTTCAGACCTGGAGAAGGGCTCCTGTGCCTGAAAGCCTACCTGATTTTTCTAACCACACCCATTGATCTCGTAAAAGATGCTGCTTTCTCTTACAAATCTTGTCCCGACAGATATTTAAAGAACAGGTAAGATCTGGGAAGTGCAGCATCTTTATTCCATTTCCAGTACTTTTCCGTCAGTTCTCTGCAGCAGCTATTAGTATCTTTGACAAAACGGTATCTGTATCTATAGCCAGCAGCTCTGTTCCTGCTTTTAAGATCTTGCTGACTGTGACTCATTACCCTTTTGCTTACCAAATGTGCACACTTGTCTTTTAGACTCGAGAAGTGCCAGGGATGCATGACTGTTCATATTTTTACAGAAAAAGGTAACAATGACAGTGTAGCAAGACGAAAGCTGGGGCTGGAACACAGCCCATTAAAACTGGCGAAAGTGCTGCATAAGGAGCTTTGCCCTGGTGTCTGTTTTTGGATCTCTTGTGCTTTGGCCTCCAGGTGTTAAGTGGAAGGTGAGGTTTGCAGGCAATGTAAGACAAGCTGACCCAAGCTGCATCTCCAGAACATCCTAAAGAAACCCATCTCGTGAGTTCATGCTTCTGGCACAGCAGAAATTAAGATTGCTGCTGCTATTCTCTTGACCGGTTTTATCGATGTTGTAGCCTGGGGTTTTGCTAGCTAAAAATACCAGTTGGGTTCCACCCGAACCTCACTCTGGGACAAGGTTCTCTGCCGATGTCTCAGCTCCAGGCACTCCACAGTCAGGGGGTATGTTTTAAGCTCAAACTTATTTGCAAACATACAGGTGGAGTTAAAAAGCCACTTGAGGTCACCTGTTCCATATACACAAATGCCTCTGACATAATGGCCTGCCAAAAGAAAAAAAGCAATGTCAGAATCAAAGATCCAAACAATTCTTTTTGAGAATTTTTATCTGCAAAGCCACTATAAATGATCTCCTACACAGCATGCTAAAAGGCCTACTGGACTTGCAGTGGGAATAAGTACGAACAATGGATTGAAATGAACACAGTTACTTCAGAATAAATAATGAGCATAATAAGGAGATAGCTCAGAAAAGAAGTGTTACTACTTGAGACTCTTTCTCAGACAAGGCTGAAGCACAGCAAAGGGAAATCTCCTCTGTCGGTGAAGAGAAGCGGATACTTTTACTCATACTAGATTTTCCACTAACTAATTCTGGATGATACTGGTGTAATTTCACTGATTTCAACGTAGTTATGCTGAGGTGAAACTGCTGTAATTGAAGCTGACTGAAGTTCTCAGAAATTTTCCCCTCAACACAAACAACCACATTGTGGATTAAAAATTCTTGAAATAAAATTTCTATCATTAGCATTTTGGTATTCCTTTTCTTGTCCCACTTGGACAAGTACACAATGTACAAACCAGTGACTGAAAAATTAAGTGTGCCATACAGAAGATTATCTACTGCTAATGTCATGTCATGAAGTAACGTGACATAGGAAAACTCAAAGCTCAACAATCATCGTCAGCCTGCGGCTCCTTAGGTTCATCGTCAGCTGTGGCTCTGGCAGGCATCGGAGCCCAGCTGAGAGCTGGGATTTGTCCGAGTTCACACAGGACACCTGCCCTGCACACTGCTTCTGGCTCTAGCGCATCTGCATCCTAGGGTAGGACATACATATGGGCTATTCCCACCCACCTGCAAGAAAATTCCCCCAAGGCCTTCAAGAAAATAGTCAGCTAACTCATGTGAGCCCTAAGCGCTGCCAAATATCCCCCTTGCCAACGCTGATATATTCTATAAAGTTCCTGATGAAGAAGCAACTGTTTCAGCTTTCTCACTGTTCATGCGGCTCTTATCATTCACATATGGACTATGAAGGAGATGACTCCTTTTTAATGTCTTCTCTGATGAAGTGCTGTCTAAAGACTGTCTCACATTATGATTAGAGGCTGTGTTTTTCACTATATGAACAGGAAGAAGAAATGGAGAAAAATGTACACATTACCATGACAACCTCCATGGCTCTCTTCCATGTCAATCCACTTCACTGCTTTCAGGTCACCTTCCCATGCTGCGTTGGGCATGGAGCCTGGGACACCTGCAATTAGATAACAGAAAATCAAATAATTAGTTCTTTTAACAGCTATGTGTTCAGGTTTATTGTTGGAGAATGGCACAGAGAGCAAGGATATGAATCCACAGAACAGTTGGACGAGCACAGCCTGCTCTGAACTTAGTATAAGAAGCAAGACTAGGCCGCGAGTCCGAGCTGAAACTGCAAGCCAGGCTGATAACAGTAAAACAACAAGGACACTGCGACCTTGAAGAGTATCATAAACCAACCAGAAGTTAACTCGTGTTAACCTAAACTGTATAAATAAGCGCTATTCGGGCTAATAAAGAGAACTATGCTTTATCACTCACACTGAGTCGACCCAGTGTGTTCCTCCGTCCGCCGCCGGCAGTTTATGTTCACTTTCTAGGGCCTTTCTCCACAGAACTGGGATGAAATACTTAGGAATATGCATCAACAGATGCCTAGCTGCCAACCTTGTTGTCAAGTTTCTTCACTGAAAGCAGCTTTCGTGACATAAACAAGATGTCAGCCCAACAGACCTAAACATTTCACTTAAGAAATAAAAACCCTCTTTTGCAACAGCCTCAGTATGATGCTGCATGCATGTACAATCACTCATGTCACCTTCCCAGCTAGCACTGCCCTCCAAGGGCTATTTGAACACTGGGCCACTGACACCTAGTACCTTCATGTGAATTTACTGGTAAATACTTTCCTTTTTTTTTTTTCCTTTTTTTTTTTTNTCCTTTTTTTTTTTTTTTTTATAGAAAAGAGGCTAACAGAACAAATTCAATCATAATATAACCGGATGGAGTTGTTGAAACTCAGTTATAACCTATAATGTTATATAATGATAGATATAAGTCTAGGCAGATCACAGGACCTATCTAGGAGATAAACTGGTAAGAGGACCTCTCCTCATCAGTAAATGATCAAGTCCTGCTATAACCTGGCAAACATCCATTTTAAGTAATTAAGGGGGAAATGCTGAACACACGGCGTGTGGTATTTGCTGAAGAGTAAACAGGCAACATGTATGCAATATGTAGACAACCGCTGTGAGTCAAGGGAGTTTCAGTATCTTCAGTGCAAGGCAATAGCCATAACAGACCATCGCCATGGGGTGAAGTCTCTGCCTTTGAAAGCAAGAGCTGATCAGGTAGGTACAGCTAGGGAAACCTCTGTGCCTGATCTGTACTGCAGTATCATATTCAATTCAGTGAAAGAAGTTTATTGAAGTACTTCTTAAAATGCTCTTCAGAATACAAGAAAAAAAAAAAGCAAAAGGTTTAAAATAATAAAAGCTTTCTATGAATTCATCCCTTTCCGCAAATTTTGTCTTTCTTATTGGCTCAATCAGTTGTTGGAGAACAAAACAATGATACAGACCGTGTAACCGCCACCCGATGTACAACCCACTTCGCTAAGAAAAGCTGGGAAAGCCCCGATTTCTCACTGTAGCACAAACACTTGTATGTAACTTATTTGCCTGCTTGGAAGAAACTAACCGCCTTTTATTCTTTCCTGCCCAGCAAGCAATGACCGTAGTGCTGCCCCTGAGCTATCAAATGGCAGAACAGGCAACAGGTGGGGAGCCAACATGCCTGCCAGCAGGTACAAATACACAGACATTATTTCTGCTTTCTTCTAACCAAGCTGAAAGCAAAGGAAAAGACTGCCTTCCTCAAATGCAAAGAATTCCTGCAGTGTTACTGCTGAGGAGCACCTGGGCCTCAAGCTTTTCAACAAATGCAGCAGAAGCACCAGCTTCACTGACTGGTAGCCGTGACCGGGAAGGAGAGGATTTGTACCAACCCAGCTGCTCCCTGAGCACCCCGATGTAGCGGGAGGCTGGAGCCGAGGGGTTGACGAGGCAAGCTGGGGCATCGCTGCTCAGACACCGCTGAAGTTCAGCCCCTACCGCAGAGCCCCTCGTAGCGGATAGCCCTCCTCGCTAGCAAAACTCTGTGATTTTTGTCAGTCGCTGTTGTACACACAGCAGGTGGGGAGTCCAATAGTGGTAACAGTGTTAAATATTATTACTATTAATAAATACTAATAACCCCTGATAATAGCCTAATCATAGCTGATGCAAAAGTTAAGCTGTTTTAACAGCTAAACAAGTTCAAGTGTTTTTCTTCCAGACTTTTAATAGGGATATTTAAAGCCTGTTATTTCTACTTCCTCCTATTTTCGTTTTAAAGGAAACACTTGTATGAGTGGTGGGAAGGGAACCATGCAGCTTTTTATGAAAACATTTTCATAACATTTGTATTATTATCTGTCATTTGTACTAACTCTGTCTACTGAGAAGACAGCCATTTTCCTCGAATTACAATGAGATGAGAATGAAGCCTTTTAGAGCTTGTACAAAATGCATAATAGCTCTGGTTTGGAATTGTGGGACCTGTGCAAAGACAGGGAACTTAAGCCCTTCAAATATGATTCTATCTAAAATAAAATTGACATTTTAATCTCCAGTTCTGACCTCTCTCTTTCTTTAGGGCTAATTAGCCCATCTTCCTGATTTTCATATTTTCATTTAAAATGTGTATTAATATAGGCTATTTATTTTGCTGGTTAACCACAATCCTAAATGGGGTGATTTGCCAGCAGTTCTGTAAAGCACAATTTCAGGTGGCGACTGCAGCACATGCAAGAAGTCCTCAGTGCCAAAACGGTAGCTGCAAGAGTGTCATCATCCTAACCCTGGTATTTTCTAAAAAGTAAAGGTGAAAGCAAAGTGAGGTTTTGTTACTTTTTTTTTTTCCTGTTCCTTTCCTAGATGGAAACAAGTACAGTACCTCTACAGTTATCATAACCCAACAACTATTTTGCTTGTGAGCTTGAAGAGAAGCACAGTGAAGGATAAACGAGACTCTAAAGACACTGTATANCATCAGGGTTTTTTCTGTTTGCTTGCTTTTCTCTGTCTTTTTAAGGATAGCTTGCTCCTGGTAAGTAAGGATGGTTGTTTGCAAATACCGAGTCATGACTTCTATATCAGATGCAAAAAGACCGTATGATCTAACAGCAGAACTACCATAGCACTTTGCCATAAACAGAGATATGTGGCACCTATAACCAGAACTTCATGACTTTATTTCTCCCCCTCTGTATATTGGGCTGTTATCAAATAAAATAACGTGCCAAAAAGTGTGGGTTTGTCCTGGGGAAAATTCAGAAAATGTTAGCTTTTCCACAGAAAGCATTAAGCTAAAGATAACACTTCATAAAAGACAAAAAGAGGCAGTGATGGCAAGGGATGAACGCTTTAAATGGCCTGGGACATGCATTACCATCACAAATTAAAAACCTGTTTATAACAGATGGCAGTAAATGTGGTGTGCGGAAAGACTTGAAAAATGCTGACACAGTGGGAAGGCAGAAAGATGACTGACAAAACAGGAACCACCCCAGGACATCCACAAAAACACTGGAAGGCACTACTTTCAAGGAATACAAAACTATTGACTTCACATTATTCACTATCTCCCAAATAGAGTAAATTAGGCATTTCTGTAAGTTAATTAAAGAGTGGGGGAAAGTGTAGCTCAGCACTGGGGAAAAAAATGGATTTACCACATTTTCCTTTAAATATTTGCTTGCACAACTGATTTCAGATTCAGAAGCTGTACTGGGGTCCTGTTCTTATAAAAACAGTTTGTCTGAAAAGTGGTGCTGATGGTGAAAGTTAATATAAACTTCGGCATGAGTTGCTCACTCTACTTTTGTCCAGCTCTCATCTCCCACGCCATCGAGATTAGCAGAGTTTTGTCCCCAAAAACAAGGAGGGGGAAGAGCCGCCTGATGGGCAGCAGTACTGAGCACTGCCCTGGAAACGAATTTCCCACCACCAGGTCTTAGAAACAGCCGCCACCAGAACTGCATCGCTCAGGTGTGAAGACAGTCACAGGTGACTGGAAAGACAGGCCAGCCCTTCCAATGCCTTTAATTTCATGTCTTCCCTTGGTGGCGGAGGTTTGGAGGCAGGAAAAGCACCGCTTCAGAGCCTGGACCTCATCCACTGGACAAAGGCAACACAACCTTCTTCTCTGCTAAGCCCTTCCTGTTTTCTTGCCATTGCAATTCCAGTGAGCGTGCATTAGCTCCAAGAGGCAGCCCACTCTCTTTCCTCCTTGCATCACTACTGTGTATTATGAAGACAAACGTCCACAGCTTACGCAAAATGAGCCGCTGCATTGGCATTTTGGTCATGTGCACATAAACCAACGCTGGGCTGGAAATCTTGCAGCATAAAAGGCTGCCTGATTTGCCTTGACTTTCCAAGTCCCGAACTGTGATTCCAGGATCAAACCAACACATCGGTTAAAACCCAGCTGCCAACAGGCTAGTCTTCACCAGTCCCCTGAAGCAGCCTGTGCTTCCTTGCCGGCATCTCTCGCTAGGGAAGGGGACAACTTCTTTACACTTCTATGCCACCAACCGTTCTGAGCTTTTCTCCTGCACTTTATAAGCTGGTGCACAGGAGTCTGTACTTCAGAAATCTCCCTGAAATGGTGTACGTATCACCTTTGGGAGTATTATTCTGCAAGACCTGGTTGAAATCAACTATAACTTTTGCTGGACTTTGGGGCCCCGTATTTATGTCTGGAAAACACGCAGGGCTTGGGGTGGGCCACGTATAGGTGGGCAAGTGCATACCCTCTCCCCTTCAAGTGAAGGCATGCAGCCCACTAGTGTGTGAGAGGGACCTGGAAATTCACAAACCCTGTCAGTGGCTTTTGGAGAAGCAAGCTGGTACAAGAATGTACACATGGGACTAGTGAGACAGTATGGCCGAAGAGGGTGGAAGCCAAGTGGATGCCAAGCTGCGTGCCTGGGTCTTCATGGGGCAGGGCAGCTGCTGCTAAGCAGGAAGTCATGTGGCATCCCTGAACCCATCACACTGCAAAGCCCACTGCCCCTGGGGACCTCCCTTACCCAGTCATAGGTGCTGTTCCTACCAGAAGACAACTCAGCCAAGTGGACAAATCTCCAGGATATCAAACTCAAGGAGGCTCAGTACGCCTTCCTCACTTGCCACTAGTGCCGCCAACACGGGCTGTCACCTGCCTGGGTGTTTCTCCACATGAAACAATGGGAGTGGCGACAACCTGCTGGTGAGCACCACCAAGACCCAGAGCTGGAAACACCTCCATGGACAGGTGAGCCACGGCGGACACCACAAAGAGCTGGCACCATGCGACGGCCAAGTGGCGGCAGGTGCCGGGGCAGCAGGTGCGGGGGTGGGGACCCCCATGCCTTCCCCGGACCCAATGTCCTACCTGGGATCCTGTTGAGCGTCACCCAGAAGTGCTCGTCGGGGCTGTAGGTGTCCTCGGACCAGGCCAGCAGATCGACGGCGCGCTGGTCCCGCAGCATGAACTCCACAAAGGGCCGGGTGACGGCCACGTACGCGGAGCCGAAGTAGAGGGTGATGTTGTGCGGTGGGGGCACCTTGATCATCCAGGGAGTGACCAGCCGCGAGGCGTTCTGCCCAGCCCGCTCCCTGTGCACGTACTTGGTGCGGGCGGTGACATGGGGGGGCAGCAGCACCCCAGGAGTGACGTTCTTCCCCCCAAGGCCCTTCAGCAGCCGGACGATCTCCCGGTTGGTCTTCAAGGGGAAGTCCTGGCCGCAGGTGTTGAGCAGGTAGCGCCAGGGCACGGCCGCGGCCAGCAGGTCTCTCATGCAGTGGAGGTCGGCCCGCAGGCGGGAGGCGCCGCCATAGACCACCCGCTCCACCCGGGAGGCGAGGAAGGCGTTGGGGAAGCAGCCCACCAGGCGCCGGACCGCCTGCTGGAAGGGGGCCGGCGCCTTGGCGTCCACGTGGATGCAGTAGATGTTTTGGGGCATGTACACCGCCCTGAAGAGCCTCTCAAAGGTCTCGAACTCCTTGTGCAGGGTCATGACATAGGCGATGGGGAAGGCGGCCTCCTCGGCCGAGAGGGCACGGGTGATGTAGCAGCTGTGGGACACGTATGCGCTGCAGGGGGCTGCCCCTGGCACTGGCTGCAGCTGCCTGCCCCTCAGGCAAGGGGTCTGCCCAGCCAGCAGTGTGCCACACGCCCACTCCAGCGCCGTGGCCTCTGGGGAGCCCCCGCCACCCACCACTTGCTGCCCGCCATGCCGCAGCAACATGTCAGTGCCCAGAAGCACCGTGGCAGCCACTAGCAGCCCCACCACCCGCCGCCACCGCATGGCCCACAGTGCCATCCTCGGCCCAGCCCTGGCCAGGCAGTCCCACAGCTAGAGGACACAAATGCGAGGCTGACCCATGAAACACACTGCTGCAAGCCACCTCCCACACTTGGGAAGGGCAGTCTCGCCACCGCCCACAGCTGGCCCAGCGCCACAGGGTGCTCCCTGAGCCTGCCGCCTTTATGGCGCGTTTCCAGACAGAGATCCCAGGCTGGTGCTGGCAGTGCGGGGAGCAAGGGGACACACGCCCTGCAGGCTGGCCCAGCCTTCTGGTGGTGGCCATTGTGCTTGCAACCCTACTAGCTGCAAGAGAAGTCCTGCTGGTGGACACAGGGCTTCGCTCCCAGGTCCATCCAATCTATTTTAGTCCCTTCCAGGTTCTCCAACAGTAAATTAGGTTTGTTTGGGTTTTTTTTTTTTCAATTTTTGCCATCTTACAGAACTGCAATAGGGAGAAATCAAGAAGTTAAGCTGTCAGTGTCAGGAGGATGGAGACAAGCTGATGAGCAATGCGGGTAGGATGGAAAAGGTCACCTCTTAACCCTGTACAGCAACAAGAATTTGTTTGACTGGGCTCATAAGACAGCATGCAAGAACGGTTTGCTCTCAAATCCTAGTTTGTCTGTTTTCTTGTTTGTCCTGCAGGACAAGTTCTCCCACCTGTCCATGGGAGGGAAGTAGCTGGTAAAGATACGGGGGAGTCGTTAGAAGATGATATTTTCTTTCAAGATGAGATAGAAACAATAGAGAAAAAAATCACCAACCCTCCTTAAAAATGTACAAAGGCTCAGTTTTGTATTTTGGCACCATAAATGTTCATTTCAGTGGGATATGTGAATGCAAAAAAGTGTGTGTGGAGAAGTGAGGGGTTAACTAAAATAAACGCAGATTTTCAAACTTTAAAGCAGACCTGGAAAGAAGGAAATAAAACTCAGGAAAAAAAAGAAGTTTAGACAGTGATCTGAAGGCAAGGCATGCCACCTCCTTCAGCAGTCAGGCTGTTGACAGTCATAAAAGAGTTACACTGCACCTCCTGTGTTGAATCATCTGAAGGATAATAAGGAAAGAGTCTCAGTTCTAGTAGCTTTATTTGATCATAAGTTTTGAAGGAGGTTTTTTCTGAGCTGTTTTTCGACCCATAAACTAACTCTAGTGTCTTTGCAAGGGCTGCAGTCCTGTATCAGAGGAGCTGAACTCTACAGGGCTGTTCAGGAAACACCTGCTTCCCGGAGCAGGAGTGAGCTGGACCTGCTGGGACACGCTGGGTGCCAAGGACAGACAGCCATCGGGAGAGCCGCTCTGCAGGAACTGCTGGTACCCACCCCGGCACCCATTCAGGCATGGCTCTTCCAACTTCCACCCTGGCTGCCCAGGCAGGGGGCTGGCAGCAGGGTTTGTCTCTCAACACATGGAATGCAGCTTTAGGTGTGGTCAGATGAATTTTCTCATAGGTGAAAGGAGGGGACAGGTTCAGGTGGCCTGACTGGAGTTGCCCCCTAAAAAAACAAGGGCTGTTGGCAACTCAGCATCTGGGAATGTCAAGAAAAGTCTCTGTTACTGCAGCTGGAGTGAAATTTAGTTGGTTACGTGCATGAGTTGTGACAGACATTACCTGATGCCAGAATTTAGAAAGAAATAATTCCACCTTAAATTACTCTCATCTGACTCTGTTCTTCAAGCAGTTGTTCTGTTTGAAGCCTATTCCACCAATGTCTGATAGTTGTAAAGTTAAAGGAGAATCAAGTGAAGGAACACAAGCCCATTTATTAGCTGTGGCTTTTCAAAAAGACTTCTTGAAGACATACCCTTCCTTATCCCATCATCACTAAGTAGTGTTTTAGTGAGAAGCAAACGATTGATAGTGAAGCCAAGTATTGCTACTATTGAAAGCAGTACTTAAATTCCAATGACTGCAGATTGCACAGGGACCTAGCCCTCTTTTAAGTTATATCTTCTCAGATGAACTATAATATCTGAATGGTGAATAGAGGACAAGGGTAATTTTTCAGGAAATTCTGCCATGAAGAATGTGTTTCTGTGATTGCTGCGACCTTATTGCAACATCTTCCATTAAGCAGGTTTTTTCAAAAGAGGAAGGTTTTGATGATGAGATCACAACAGATTTGTGGGCATAAGACTCAGTAACAGTCACCGGAAAATCCCTATTTCTTTATGCCTTATTCCTGTGAGAAGTCCTTGCTCAATCAGGAAGTCTCATTAAAATAATTGGAGAATGTGAACAAGAGAACAAGGATTAGTTACATGAGTAACGCTGCAGACACAGGTACAAATTTTTTTTTTTCCTAGAACATGGCTTATTCAAGTAGCATCACTGTCTGGAATCATATTAAAAAGCTTCTGCATCTCTGCCTGTCTTTTGAAGGGTGGGCACTAAGCTAAGGAAAAGGAACCATTTTAACAGGCAGAACAGAACGGCAATAGTGCCTATTAGTATGATGCATGCATTGCGGAGAAGGTTGTTCCAAGAGCCTGTCTAAAACTGACAGTGGGATGGAGAGGTACCAAAGTAGTTTTGAATTATCAGGTTGCTGTAGTGAGAAGCTCAGTGGAAGCTAAATTATCTGGAAAAAATGCAGGTCTGTTTGTACAAGCAAATGGCCATATAAAAACTTAAAAAGAAGGAATTGGCTAGCTTGATTGATTAATGTGCTAGCAGTGCTACTCAGAATTTTCTGGTATTACTCTTGTATCTCACACCTGCATCCAAGGGATGTGAATGAGATGTCCCTTGAGAGCCACCAGGTCTCGTTTGGATGTGAAGCTGCTGCTTCAGATAAACTGCAGTGAAATTTTAACAAAGACAACTCCCATCTCTCTTGAGAGTGTACTAGCTTGACTCACAGCATTACCCGACACATGCCTGCCATTACCTGAGACATACTGTATACCAACTTCTTCCTTATTTTTCTGTCTAATGTTCAGCTCCCAGCCAAGGAATTGCCATCAGGAATGGCACAGATATACTTTCAAAGTTTCAGGGTGGTTTAACACTCCACTCACAAACAAAACTATCCATCATTTTCATTCCTTCCCAATCATTGACAAAATGAATGAATACATTAGCAACCTTCATCCTGCTTGGAGACAGCTGAGGTGAGTCTGATTCTTTGCACTTAGACAGACACAATATGCAATTGTGTCAAAAACACTTAAAATTGTGGTTGGCACACAGCTGGGTGAATCCTTGGAAAAGTAAGTACAAGCTAGAATGTAATGTTATCTTCCATGGATTCCCAATTTCTGTGTCAAATTAGCATCAACAGGAGAAAAAAACCTCACTCAAAGATACCGGATTGAGGTTGCTGATGTCCCCAGATGCCTGTGCTTGATGGGAAGCTGCTGGAGGCCTGTGGTTCAGTGATCTGCCCATTCAGATCAGAGAGTGGTCTGGGTTTGTGGGCTTGCACAGGACACTGTGGGCTACCCGCTCTGGTAATCAACTACCTAGTATTCACACCAATGCAAAAGTTTCTCTGGTTTTGCAGCAGGCAGCGATGGCATGCTGTGTACCCAATGTCCCCTTTGGGCTGGCACAAGAGCAAAAGTGACATGGTGCTCCTTTTTTCCCACCCCACTCTCTGGGACACATGACCCACAGCTGGTCCCCATTCTGCAGGCTTCTTGCAGGAACCAGGAATAAAAGTGGTTCTGCCCTTGCACTTTCCTTGCAAACCCCCAGCTTCCCTTACACCAAGGGACTGCCAAGCGCCACTCATGATCTCTGTGGAAGGATGTGCATGACCAAGGCACGGCCCAGAGGTGGGACCATACTGTCCATGGGTGGTTGGGTGAATTTTGTGCCAGCCAGAATGAGAGCAGGGAATAGAGGTAAATCACTGTGGCTAATGGCTGGCACAGCTGCTAGCACTCCATGTAAGGGCAAACCTCCCCAACCTAGTTGCCATTGCTCTCTGCAGTGACAGGAAACAAAGAATTGCTGAGCATGGCACCGTTGCTACATCAGCAGCATTTTGGGGGAGAGAAAAGAACCACATGTTAGGGTCTTAGGGAAGCTTAGAAGGGCTGCTCTAGCATTGCAGGATGCATCTGCAGCCTTGCTCAGTTGCCAGAACATAAATGGGCACTAGTACAGGGCAGGGAATGAGTGGGTGATCTCTAACAGCCAGTTGCTACATGCAGACTTTCTCTTGCAGCTCATAGCCTGAGGGGATTGCTAAGGATTTAACAGCTCTTATATTGGGACCAGCAATACTCACTGCATCTCTGCAAAACTGAGACTGATGCCCCAGACAGGTGATCCCCCAGTAGCCTGGTGTGTCCCCACACTTTGCTGCCATATGTTCATCTGAGTTGGAGACACGGGTACTGGGATGAGGTTATTGATGCTGGAGTTGGAGTAAGGTGGAAAAAACAGTGTGTCTGGATAGGAATGTTCTTGTGCAGGGTTTTTCTGTGGTATCCAGGATCCGGGATGAGTGCCAGAACCTGCAATCTCTTGCACTTACCATCAGGGAAGGAAAGCAATAGGAAAGGGGAACGTTGAAAAATAGGTGAAGTTCAGCATGGGGGAAATGGCAAGAGATGGAGAGCAAGGAAAGAATATTGAGGCAGAAGAAACATAGAGCTAAGAAAGGACCAACCAAAATGGCATGCTGGTAGGAGACAGCAGCTGTGGAAGAGCAGGCATCACCTAGCTACTTACGCAACATGAGCCCTTGACATTTCGGAGTCTTCTACTGGCGCATACTTGCTGGCGTGCACTTTAGGACCAGCACTGTGCTTGGTAGTGGTGCAGGCTGTTCCCTGATTGAGATCCCTGTGTCCCCCTTAGCTGCTGCAGTGCACTAGATGTGCTTGCTGCTCATGTACATCTTCTGGTTTGGTTCTACCAGAGAAGGAATCCAGCCCTTGCGTGCTAAGATCATTATCTGAATAAAACTAGCATGCCATAGGAGGGGGACAGTTGGATGGAAAGCACTTCAGAGGCACACTTCTGCTCCCAACTAAAACATTAATTGTGTAACCACAATCAGCAAAGCAATCATGTCTGTGCAAAGCCTGCGTCCAGAGCACTGTGCTCTGTCTGTGCAGCAACACAGTGCCTTTTGGAGGCACACTGGCTAGTTGCATGGCGGCAATTCCTCAACCCGTTCCCTCAGTGATGATGCCACATGAAGCATATTCCTGAAGTCCTGCTCCTCTTGTTCATGGCTCTGCACAGGCCCTTCAGTTGTGTTGACGCAATTTCTATGGAGCCACGCAGTGAATCCTGGGGGAACAGCAACCTGCTAGGAATAATCCTTCCCCAAAAGCATCAGAGTGCAGATGCAAAACCCAATTTCTCCTGGTGATAGCTGGGTTTCTTGTTATGCCTGGACTGCTTGTAGTGTTTGGCCAGCTTGGATATCGCAATGCAACATGCCACTGGGCCTATCCAGTGCGCTCCCAGAAAAGTTGTTCCCAAACTTGTCTGCTTCTTCACCCAATTTCCTGAGTCTTGACTGAAGTTCACTTCTAAATCCAGCTGTAGCCATGGCCTCAGATGTAGCAACTCCTGCCACTGGGAACGGAGACGTCCGTCATATCTGCTAGTGAACAGAGTGAAGGGCACCTCAGGGCTGGCTCTGGTCAGAGGCCTTGTGGAGACCTGGATGCTCTGCTGGCATCTCTTCTTGACTAAATAGCTAAGACCTCCTTTGCTTTTTCAGTGGTATGGCATCTCCATGCATATTGGTTAAGTTTTGAAGCTAAAGACGGCGACTATTAAAACACTGCTGTCCCCACCACAAGAGCAGAAGCTGTTGCATGTACTCTGGTAAAGCAGGTAAGTGATAACGCCTCAGGTGTGTTTCCCAGGCTGCAGTAACAGTTCTGGTCCCTTTGTAACAGAGCAGAGAGGACAGAGGCCAACTTGCCAAGAAGATGTCAAGACAGACTCCAGAAAGCGTTTGGATAATATAGGACATTCTTGACATGCCTGAATCTGGGAGAAATCACCTAAAATGAAACCTGAACAAGAAACTTGGAAAACAAGTGCAGGAGACTAGGAAAGAGACTTACTTTGCATGTGCTCAAGTGTATTCAGTCACAGTTTTGAGAGAAGGGATGAGGCTGGTGGTTAAAGTACTCTGGGAGATGAGCTTCTTACCTAAATACATACTACTGGCCTCTGTGATTTATTCCCTGTCCCTGAACACCCTGGATCTTCATTCCCATAACCACCAAAGCCCTTCAGTCCTGCCAGCACAGCCATTTGTAGGACTATGTAGTGATCCAGGGCAAGGACTGATCACAAATAAACCCTTTTACATTTTCCAGGCTGGTCTTAACCCAGATCATTTAAGACAGAAAGATCATCTGTATACAGGAACCTGGTGCCAGCAGCACCTAGCAGAAAGGTCAAAGTAGAAAAGAGATGCTATTTTTACAGGATATTGCAGTAAACTACCTGTGGCACACACGTGACATTTGTTCATCAGACTATGGGCTAGCCCTTTTAACATATTTATTTGGGTTTAGAGGATGCACTCTTGAATATTTCCTTATAGCTTACTTGTCAGTTGGAGAGTATGCATGGTATAACCTTGAAGATTAAAGCAGATAAAGCTATGACTTTTTTCATTGGGGTCAATGTGACAGGTAAAAACTTTAGCACAAAGACCTGAGCATGTGAGTTTTAAACAGGTGAAGTTTGTCAGTGATATAACCCATGGGACTTTAAAGTTAAAGTTTGTATCTCTGTATCCTCATTGCCTAGAAATATGTCTTAAATGGAATAAAAAAAATACATTCAACTAGCAGTGTTGCATTCCCCAAATACATCTCGTCTGCATTGGGATGAAAATTGTACAAAAACTGCTGATACTGATAAAACACATGCAATGCCTTTAAATATTTCTGCCCTACCCTTCCAAGCTCCGATGTTAAAAAAATGCCTGTATGCAGGTGGCGTTGTAGAAGGTGGCTTGAACCAGGCTCATGGCTCACCATCACTGAGAGGGGAAGGTCTGGCTCCTGTTCCTCCTCTTCCCATTTTCATCTCCTTTTTGCTCACATCTGCATGTTCACCCCCAGCTTTAATTTGTGCTGACTTCAGTGCCGGCCAGGTTCTTCACCAAGTCAATTCAATTCACAGACTCAGAAAAAAAGTAGATTGTTTTTTTTCAGATCTAGTATGTTGAACTGGCAAAGCTCCTGGCACAGGGATGGTGGGCAGAAGGGAGTGGGAAGGGATGAGCAGGAGAAAACTTCCTATTTTGGTAACAACAAGCTTTTAGTGCTCAGCCATCTTGTGCACCCTCACCCTTAGTAAAGAAACGGGGCTGGTGCAGAAGCAGCAGTGCAACCAGGCTCTGTTACTCTGCAGGTGAGCCAATTCTGAAAAAGCAGTTTAATCCAGTGCATTAATCTGGGAGTCAGGTGTCAGTGCTCCATTCCTGGCTTCGCCCATGGTCTGGCTTAAGGCACTGGGAATGTCATTTCATCCCTTTCTGCCTGTTTCTATGAATGGGAAATAATAGCACTGATCTCTCTTGTAAAAGCGTGTTGGTGTCTCAATAAGAAGTGCTGCTATTACTTCTCCTGACCTTTATTTTCCCACTTGAACAATGTGTAAGTTACTAGTGGACCAGCATATGTGTATGTCAATGTACATATTGGTGTGCATTATCACCTGAGTCTACCTGTATCACAAGTCATGTATATGCTGTGACCATATCGTATGAAAGTGGGTACAGAACTTTGGCTCGGAAGAGGATTCAGTAAAGTTACCCTGAAGGACTCAGTAGCATGGACTGTGGATGCACACCTCTGTCATGGCGACCAGAACCTACTTGCTGCTCTATGTTAGCAGAGGGGGAAAGGTGGCCCATTGTTTATGCTGCTGGCCTGGGACGTGGCCGCTAACCTGCACTGTGGTGGTGCGTGCTCCTTGTGAGACCTGGGGGAAGTGATACAGGGCACTCACTTCAGGCCTACATACTTTGCAAATACTTTCCCTTAATTTCCCCATGCTTCTCTTCCTTATCTCAAAAGTGACTTTCAAGAATTTTCTGTCACACAGGAGTCATGTAGGAGATAAGTGGCCTGAGATAAATACCAAAGATAAGTTAAGACTGTTATTTGAAAACCAACTGAATGCGAATTGAAAGTCTTTAGCCTTTAGGGGGCTAAAAAAAAAATCTTGGTCTTCATTGCATGACTCCGGGTAATAAGCTTGCTATTTTAAGATTTGGGGACCAAACAGTCTTTTTTTAATCTTTGATCTGAACTGAGATTATCATGGCTGTCTGAAACTACAAATATCTGTTTGGTTTAGTTCTTTCATGATACACTGTCCATCCAAACTGGTTTTTAAATGATCTCCCTTCTTGCCTGGAGGCCTCCAACTGCTTGTACTAACAGCTGGACCACTGCATGACACCATTGTCTCCCTTTGATATGCCTGAAAAGCTAAAAGGAAGTGGCTTGGTCAAACTTGGGTAAGAGGTTTTTGTTAGAGCCAGGAACTGAGCCCCAGGCTAACACCCCCTGCACTGAGAGGGATGACTTCTCACCCTGGAGTTGCTCAGAGCTCTGGATCTGACTCAGATACATTCAGATGAGTGCCTGACACCCCGTGCTACATTTACAAGTTTGAATGCAAAATCCTGGAGCAACAACAGCAGCCGCCTCTGAGTACATCTGTCAGAGCTGCATGGCCACTTTTGGCCAGGCACCCTAAATGATGGCAGGGAAAACAAGGAAGAGGAAGGAAACATATCTGCCGTGGAAATGTTGCATTTTTCAGATGCAAAGAGAACAAGCACAAAAAAATGTTACGCCAGTGCGCAACAATGGAAAACATATGGTGAATATCATGGAAATAAACAATTAAATACGCAGCCTGTGTAAGCTACACAGTGCAGTACAACAAATGGCAACCACCTAAAGCTTTCTGATTGCAGAGAACATATCTGGTCCCAGGTTTATTGCTTCTGAGGCAAGGGACTGTAAGAAGGTAATAGCAACCAGCTTCCTGGAAAAGTCAGCTAGCTACAAATAATATATGCTGATGATTATACCATAAATATCTCAACCAGTAATCATTTGTGCATCTTGCACATGCCAGTTGTAAAGTATAGTCACCGGAAGAGCAAGCGCTATTCTCATCAGAGAGTTATGTGATAATTTGAAAGCAGACTGGCCTTGCAAAATGGACCCACAGTCTGCTGCTTTTGTTAAAGTAGGCACGCTCTGCCTCCTGTTACTGCTCCCTGTATTCATTTCCCACAAGTTACAGTAAGGAGAGGGTGGAAAGAAAAAAAAAAAAGATAGAAAAAATTTATCCTTGCTTCCATTCCTCATATTCCTGCTTTGGGCTGCTGGGAAGCTCTAGGAAATCGGGGGCAGTAAAGTCCTACCAGGTGCTTCTAAAAGCAATGTGCATGGGGGAGAAGTCCTGTGCATCTTCTGACCCTTTCCCAGTCATATGCACAAGGTAAAACTAATTGTAAATACATAAGGTAAAGATGAAAATACTACCTCTGATTCTGTTTCTCTGAACAAATCCTTTACCTTGTACAATGGAGTTTAGTCAGTAGTTAAGAGTACATGTTTCTTTTGCAGGTGTTATGGGAGAGCTGGTGTGTGTGCATGTGTGTGTGTGCCCACAGAAAAGCATGTGAAGACTAGAAGCAGATTCTAGCCTCAACTCAGATTTTCTGGCTCTGGAGAAATAGGAAGAGAGGGAGGAATTGTCTCCTATTTGTGGAAAAATAAAATTCCCCCCAGCAAAATTAACATCTAGAAAACCCCTTCATTACAAGGCTTACATAGGTTATATATTTTAATCTTTTTTCCTTCTCTTTTCTTCATCACAATTTTTACAGGTAAAAGGCTTAAATCAGCTGAAATGTCCAAGGATTTCAATTTGAACTTAGATCTCCTGGGCTTCTTCCTGCTCAGACACAGAACAATAATGTACATCCCGCACGGTGCAGTCATCTCTCCCTCAGTGGTAAAAGGGGCAAGTAAGCTTATTTGATAGATCAGCCTTTTATATCAATTATGATCTGATTACATTTTCCATCGAGGCTTTGTCAAAAAACAGCCTCAGATATATGTATCTCTGTGTGTGCGTGCATGTGTGCACCTGCGCATGCATGTGTTTATCTACAGAAAACAAAAGTGAAGGCGTACTCACCTGGGATCCTGTTGAGCGTCACCCAGAAGTGCTCGTCGGGGCTGTAGGTGTCCTCGGACCAGGCCAGCAGATCGACGGCGCGCTGGTCCCGCAGCACGAACTCCACAAAGGGCCGGGTGACGGCCACGTACGCGGAGCCGAAGTAGAGGGTGATGTTGTGCGGTGGGGGCACCTTGCGCACAAATGTCCACAGCATGAAAGAAAAGAAAGAGTATAATTGCTCCCTGTGCACGTACTTGGTGCGGGCGGTGACATGGGGGGGCGGCAGCACCCCGGGAGTGACGTTCTTCCCCCCAAGGCCCTTCAGCAGCCGGACGATCTCCCGGTTGGTCTTCAAGGGGAAGTCCTGGCCGCAGGTGTTGAGCAGGTAGCGCCAGGGCACGGCCGAGGCCAGCAGGTCTCTCATGCAGTGGAGGTCGGCCCGCAGGCGGGAGGCGCCGCCATAGACCACCCGCTCCGCCCGGGAGGCGAGGAAGGCGTTGGGGAAGCAGCCCACCAGGCGCCGGACCGCCTGCTGGAAGGGGGCCGGCGCCTTGGCGTCCACGTGGATGCAGTAGATGTTTTGGGGCATGTACACCGCCCTGAAGAGCCTCTCAAAGGTCTCGAACTCCTTGTGCAGGGTCATGACGTAGGCAATGGGGAAGGCGGCCTCCTCGGCCGAGAGGGCGCGGGTGATGTAGTGGTTCTGCGTGATGTACTCCATGCAACTGGATTCTCTGAATGATGTTTTCAAACCGTTTTCCTTCAGAAAGGGCGCCTTATCTTCAACTAGTGCTTTACAGGCTTCTGCTAAAGTTGAACTCACCGAGAAGTTCAGCCTCCTAAGAGATTTTTGTACATCCAAATTGACAGCATAGAAAACAAAAGGAAGTGAAACACTGAGAATCAGGACAGCAAAGAAGCAATATCTGAGTGTATTCATTGCTTCTCAGAAAAAGTCTCTCACTCAAAATATTGCAAAGAGGTCAGATCACACACCACAAACAGCTTGTTTTGCTGGCTGCGCTTGCTTCCTGCTGGAAAACGCATGCATCCGTCTGATCATAGTATGCAGCTGCAGTCCTTACTTTAAATATTAATAGTTTCATAGTCATCACTGATGTGGAAGCAGCGTAAGTAGCGAACAACTTGTAGATGGAAGCTGCTGTACAGCACCCTGAAGATTAAACAGACATATTGTGTAATTACTGGCTTGGCAATGAACAGCTGGCACTCCATATTTCACAGTGTTCCTGAATTCAATTTATGGGTATGTTCTTGACTGCTCCCTCCCTCCTCTCCCTGCATGTATCATATAGCTGTAATACTTACTGTGTGTACACCCTGTGACAGAAAAAACTCATATTTACCTCTTGTATAATTCTTTTTTTTTACTTATAGGAACGTTTTTTGAACCACCCAAGTGTATATCATTCATCACTACTTCAGAATTATGAAAGGCTTGTTCAGCACACCGTGCTACCATGCAAGGTCACCAACACTCACGTATAAGAAGCAAGACAATCTTTTTTGCCTCTGTGTAGAGCTACATCAGAGCCATCAGGTTTTTGCAGCAATGTTTTCTTCATTTGTAAATTTGAAATCTGCCGAATAGTTTCTGCTAAGTGTCATGGATGAGTTTTGATGAGCTCCAGGCTTACATCCATCACAAGGAACTGGGTTAGTGAAACCTGCTATTTAAACTACTTAAGCTAACCTTAGGCTTTCTGATGAGACATTCTCGCTTCTAAGAGCCATGCATGCATTTGGTATAACATGCTTATGCAATGAGAGCTTGTGGCATGGCTCTGACTAAAGTGAAATACTTGGTAACTCTCTCTCTTCCAACTGGGAGTCTGTTCATGTGGATCTCCTGCCATGAGACAGCACATTTGGGGCATACAAACTTTTTCCAACATGTCCTTTTGCTCCAATGCAAAGTAATGCTGAGGCAATATCAGATGATCTGAGATTATGCCAATAAATGTTTTGACTGGGCAGTCCAGCATGCTACAGAGGCAGAAATACCATCACCTACCTTCCAACTCATGCAGACAAGTCACCTCAGGCGCTGGCAGGTCCCTCCCACAAGCTGCGCTTTCCTCCCATCCCGGCCCCAAATAGTCTCCAGAATTCTCTGTTCAAACAGATTGAAGGCTGCAGGCAGTGGCTTCAGCCCATCAGGTACAGTCACAAGCTGTAATGAGGAGAGGAGCCCTGGAGAAGCTTTGTAAGGACTTGTGGCCAGAATGTCCCCCAAGAGGGGCACCGGTGCAGGACAGACCTGGCAGTCAAGCTTACCCAGTGATGGCAAGCAGCAGAGCCGCTCCTCCCTAGGGAGTCAGCAGGGACAGGTAGGGATAGCTGTGGTCATGCTGGAGATCCAGTGCAGCCTTCTTCATGGACACCTGCACCTTCAGAAGGATGGCCTCAATGGAGCTGAGGGGCTGGAATGGAGGTGTGCAAAGTCCAGGGAGTAATGGAGACTCACCTGACGCTGCTGAGAAGTCATCTGGAAAATGCTGCTACAGCCTAACAGTACAGCTTGTTAAAAGAGGATTCAGAGAGATGAGCAGCCGCTGAGCTGAGACCACTATCCAAGTCTAGCAAAGAAACACACAGCAAACGCTGCCATGAGGGGAAAACATGTCCCAGCTCAGTTACCAGTGAATGCTGTCGCAGGGAGCACAGACCTGCCCAGAGTGCTTCAAACCACTGCTCCTTCCTAACTTGATTGTTACAGTGAATTATATCCAAGAGCGAACAACACTCACCCACCTGACACCTCAGCGACGCAAACTGCCATGACCACAGGTGACTATAAGGCCAACAGCCTCTTGCTCCCCTCTGCGCACTCCATAGACCATTGAGTTCAACATCTTCCCACCTGTGCACTGGGCCAGCTGGCTGCAAGACCATTTCCTTCCCCTGTGCCATGGCGTTTTAACATAAGACCTCCATCCAGCTGGAGTTAGGAAACTGTGGAAGGAGGAAAACTGGGGGTAGGTGCCAGCATTCCTGCAGGAGTCAGGATTTCCTTGGGGGAGTCTCAGTTGGGGGCAGAGAGCACAGGTAGCTTTTCTGAAGTACCAAAGGCTGAGATCCTCCAAGGCATTTAGATGCCTTTGAAGCTGTCTGCTCAGGTGCTTTTGAAACTCTTTAAGGCACTGTGTAACCTGCTACACAGCTAGGAAAATGTATATATAGAGAGAGATCTTAAAAGAGAGAGAGAGATATAATCCAAGGAGACTGTTTTCTCTTAGGTGTTGAAGTTTGCATTACTAGCGTGGTCCGTAGCAGACAAGTAAGCCACATGCAGAAAATAAGAGATAGGCCTGCTCATCATAGGAGTGAAATGCAAGATTTAACTTTTCCTCAGTGTGTTTTGTTGTTTTTTCTTTCTTGCACAGACATTGCTGCAACATTCTTGCAGCAATCCAGACTAACCATGATCCTTTGGTACTACTAGCCTTCAGGGAAAGAAGGCTGTATGCTTGGTGCTACGTAATCCTGGTGCCTTGATTCTCTAGCAGAGTTAGTATTTAAAAAACTGAGACCATATATGCAAATGATTGCAAATGGTTTGGTTTTTTTTTACTAGTTCTGCCTTGTGCTGATCTTTGTGAAATAAAATCCATGCCTTGGATTATAGGCAGAAATCTCAAAAAAAAAAAAAATAGTGAAACAAAAAAATAGTGTGTACAAGTCACATGAGCCACCTCTGTGGAAAAACTTTTTCTCAGGTATTGGTGAGTTGTCGATTTTACAGATTCATCTGAAGTTCAGATGCAAGGAGCAGCCAAATCTAGATGTAAATCTGAACCTTATTATGGCAAATGTCAGTGAAAAAGCAGCAAGGTGGCAGGAGACCTCATGATGCCCATGGCTTCTCCTGTTGTGGATTGTATTGGACCTCAGCGTATTTTGGGTATAAAAACAGTTACTGGACAAAAAGATCACGGAAGACCAAATTCATGGTGCTGTTTGACACGAGGCTGTGTAAAAGTGGTCTGTGCTGGTAGAACTAGAATTGTTGCTGAGACTTGCAGTGCCTCTCCTTGCTATGTTCCCTGGACCTGCATTGTAGCAATTCTCATTTTAGCATAAGAGGAGCTTTTGGTGTGGCTCCTGTAGTAGAAACACACTCCCCAGTAGGATTAGTGATTGAAATGTCTTCCCTGTGGATGAATGGGAACAGACCTTTCCAGTCAACAAGAATGGTATCTTAGGAATGTAGTCAGTACTCTGTAAACTGCTCCTGGCCTTAATAAATATAGGTAATTGATTTCAGCTAATTTGTTAGCTAATTAAAAAGCAAGATGCACATCAGTTTTGAGTTCCTTTTTGGCCTCGGTCAGTAGTGACAAACGTTATGCATTTCATGTCTATTTGGAGTCACTTGGCATTTTCTATTCTATTGTTAGGATAAAACCATCTGTATCATGACATTCCTTTTTGTGACCCTCACATGCAAAGCTGGCGGTTTGAATTGGCACTGTCATTAAAATCACAGCGAGGCTGTTGCAAGCAAACAGTTTCTCCAAAGTGTGTTTTTTCTGGTTAGGAAGCGCAGGTAGCCACAGCCCACTGTTTTGTGCTCAAGTAAAGGATGTCCTCACCCCTCACACCTTCTCACACCAAGATAAAACTTCTTTGGTCTTGTGCTGCTCTGGGATGTTGTGCAATGTGCACGGTCTCCCCAAAACTCTCATCTTGGAGCAGCCCTGCCTGGCAGCAATCTTCTCTAACATGCCTTACATGCCCTGCCTGAGCTGGAAGGTATATATGTACTGTGTAACACGGGGAAAGAGAAAGCAGAGTCTGAGCACAGGAGCAGTTAAAGTTTATTCCTATCTCTTCACCTCTGCCTTCCCTTTTTTCCTGTTCAGAGCACTCGCTGGCATTCCTGCACTTCCCAGCCAGGCATAATTTGAGAAATGAGAAGAAAATACAAACCTACCTGAAACAGGAGCTTCCAGGCAGATACACTGACACCGGACAGTCACAACGCAGCAGCACTGGCAGCAAATGGGAGGAGAGATGAAATGATACATCAAGGCAAACGCTAGCTCAGCTCACATGGTCCAGTAAAATCATCGCGTAATCTAATCGTACGCAGTCAGTGAGCACATCTGTCTGCACAAACAGCAGGGGCCAGACAATATACAATCGCATCCACTTTTGTTTTGCAGTGCTCTCAAGCTCCAGATGCAGAGCCTCTTGAACTGCAGGAACTTCACTGCTTGTCTGAATTTGCAGTAAACTTTTAGATATAAAAGATTCAGGAATAGGTAAGCTGCGTAGTCTCTAGCAGAGTGCATTTTGCAAGTCAGACTTGCTACTGGTCCGAAGCAGAGCACTCTACTGCTTCCTTCTCCAATTAATTTCCAACAGGAACACATACTCACCTCTGTGCAAACTACTTCTCATCAGCTGCTCAGGAGCAACAGCACAGCATTCTCTTCCCTGCTCGTTTATCCTCCTGCACAGAGAAAGCAAGACGTAATTAAACGTGTCCTAATAGAGGACAGGCAGGCTGTGGTGGTGAAGCTGTTTTTCTTCTGTTAAATATGACTGAATTTTATAGGTGACACTGGTGTAGCTGAGGCATGGAGAGAGACCTGTTTTCTTACTGCAGGTTAATGTATGCATTAGTGTACAGTGAAGTACAAATGTACACATGCAGCTATTATTTGCACTGGAGGAGTGTCCAAAGGTAGCTTACACTGGATTCTGCAAACACTGCAGATTCTTGCTAACTTTATGGACATGAAGCCAAAGTGTTACCCTCAGTGGGTGAAGTGCTGCAGCTGGTGTCAGACCCATTGGGAGGTGCCAGGTCAGGGCAGTGTGCCTGCAGCCTGGTCTCTGCGGGGCCAAGGAGCCTGTTTCCAGCTGCAGGTACCTTAGCAGCTACAGGAGTAAAGCAACTCCATCTGCAGGTTGGGAGTGACCAGCTCTGCCAAGCAAAGCTAACCACAGCCTTGCCTGCTGGTACTGAGTGCCTGGCTATGCCAGAGAGAGAGCAGCTACATGGATCACTCCTTTTACTTCTATAGGCTCCACTAAACGTTTAGCATTATTGCGCTCTTTATTCTGGTGATATAATTTGTTGCCAGGTATGAGATGAGCAGAGAGTCCATAGGGATCTAGAAAACATCACCTGTCAGGAATGACAGAAAAACATATGGTTATTTTGTCATTTTAAATAAAGGAAATAGACAGAAAGTTTTCAAATATGTAAAAAAGCAAAACCAGAAGCAAATCCTGATGCAAATACAAAGGGAGTAGCTGATCCTCCACTTTCTCTGTGCATGACAAGAACTAATCATCTTAGATAGCATCAGGAGAGGTGAAGATCAGACATTAGGGAAGCTTTGTAGTGATAAACAGTTAAATGTGGCTTAGATTGTCTGGAGAGGCTGGAATTTTCCCCACTGATGTTTTTCAGGAGCAGGTTAGGTGTAGCTTTTTCAGCAGTTTTGCAGGTCATACTGGTCCAGACCTGGTAATTTTCTAGGTCTTTTCCAGCTCACTTTCCTATGATTGTCTGTATTAAAGTATCTCTTAGCTTGGCTGTAGCTAGGCTGGGGATCCTGTTATATCTAGGAACTGTTAACAAAAGGACTTTGTTGTCACTTAGAAAGATTCGCCTCATCTCTGCTAGTTGCCACTAGCTTTGCAGTTTTGGTAAGCTCAGGATAGTCCTGGACCACTCTAGAAGAAAAAGCATTTGTATGATACTTTTGTGATTCATCCTAAGCATAAAGGAAAATCATTTAATAAATGATAAATCCATAACTGGTTACCTCTTGACAGGTATTTCACCTCTCATGTCTTTTCTCATCAGAACAGGTATTAGCTTGATGCCTATTCTGTTGGCTTAGTTTTCTTTCAGTGAATTATCAGGATCCTCTTTCAGAGGGCTGTGGTAGCTATCTGTTGTTCTTAAAGTCTTCCTGGCTGGGACAGATTTTTATTAGATTTAGGCAGAACCAAGGCAGGACTTGCCTTGGAAAAGTCCCTTTCCCACTCACCAGGCTGTGAGCAGCAGTGAGGTGCCACCTGGTTTGTAGGGCTCCAGAGTGTCCCAAAGGGCTTTAGGACTGAAAGTGTCCCCATCACGCTGCACTCCACACCTGCTCAGGAGATAACGTTAGACATTCATGACCATTAGAGCCTGCCGGGTTCTTAGTGAGTAACAACAAGCCACTGGCAGAAGTAACTTGTGACGAGTGACAAACGCTGGCTGCCAGACTGGGGAAGAAGTTGGCCAGTGCTGCGCAGCTGCAGTTTTCTTCCCACCAGCAGAAGTGCTGCCTTTTGTACCCCAAAGTACCATGTTTTTCTTGAGGTTTGGCCCAAGATTTTCAACTTCTGTTGCCTTGTTTTCCCTTCGGAGGCTTTACTGTATGCCAAGGTCTCCTCTTTGTGTAACCAACAGTCTGGGCAAAGCAATCTGTGTTGGTGAGATACCTGCCTCACATCGCATAAGCCCCAAACTTGTGCTTAAAATTGCCACTGTCCTGTGTGAAGACAGTCTTTTTTTTTTTGCCCCTGTCCTTGCCATCCACACCAAATAACCAGTATCACCCATTTCAGAAGGAGCCCTACTTCAGGCTCTATCAAGTTTTCATATCCATCTCCATGTCTTTTTCCTGATTATCTTCTAGAGCTGCTGATGTATGCACACCCAAAACAGTGCTCAGCAAAAGCCTCAAACTCCACTCCTGGGTGTTTCAAATTGCCAAGCGCCTTCCTGTTTGCTTTTGCTTTGGGTGGAGGCTCATGCTCATGTTTTCATCCCTTGTTCTACTGCTTACACAAAAACTTTTTATGGCTCTCTTACGGGAAGGGCAGTGGCTGCAATCACCAGTCACCATGGGGTCAAAGACAGACCCTGATGGCATTACTGAAGCTGGGGCAATCTAGTCTCCCCATATTGAGTCGCTGGAAGGCTGGAAAGAGGCTAGAAAACTACTGGAAATCTCTTTCCTTGCACAACATCGCATTCCTCAGCTGCTGCAGCCAGCCTCGTCTTGTCTGGTCCCTTCCTTCCTGCTAAGCTGCCTCTCCCAGGCCAGGGTTTTCTTATTGGGTTCCCCAGTTACCATACATACCTGGCAGCTGGTACCCTGGCGTGGGTTTTCTGTCCCATGACAGGTTATTTCACGGGGCTTTCTGGGACCTTCTTTTTGCAGTGTGCCTGGATCCTGCCTTGAACTGCAATTCCACTCTGCAGTCTCAAAACTCTGCAACTGTCTGTTTCTTTTCTTCCAGTTTGGCTCAATTTCTGTTTGGGAACTACTTACAGCTTCTTGCCTGTTGCTCACACTAATAACGCTCCTTAGCCTGAACCCCAAGCCTATATTTAGGTTAGCTTCTGCTATACTCCTTTTTATTTGCAAAGAACGTACACAAAGCCCTCTTTTCTCTGCACCTACAGCAAGATGAAGAAAACAGGCATCTTTACACCTAAGCCTCTGCTTAGTCCACCCCTATGTGGGCTGTGTTCAAGTGACTGGGCAAGTTCATGAGAGAGGAACATTATTGGTTATACAGCAACTATGCGCATTTCACAAGACCCTGGTCCACAAACGGTTGGAGGCTGGAAGGGTGTCAGGAAAAGTGGCACATTTGCTTGCCCTGCTCCTTTGCTTTTCCATAGGCCTCAGCACCTGCTGGGGACAAAATACGGGGCTGGGATGTTATGACCCTCCTCAGTTCCTGCTCCCTCTCAGAGGTGCACAGGCAGTTGCTTTTCTCACTCTCAGAACCTTTTCATATACATGCATATAGCTCAAGACAGCTGCAAACGCTGCCCTGCTCCAGGCCGTTGGTTGTCAATGGATACAGAGGTTTCTCCAAGTCAGGTCTTGCTCAGGGCATTATGTGCTGTCAGTGTCTCAGAGAGTGGCTTCTGTTGTTTCGGTGATGACTAAACAGTACGGGAGTTCGAGTTGCTCCTGGTGCTTAGCCTGAACAGACCATGGAAAGGCACATTGTGCCCCTCAGCAGGCTCTGAGGTTTCCTACATACCCAGCTTCTGCATCCAGCATGAGGCCACCATGTCCTCTAATCAATGCAGCAGTTCTTGAGTGACTTGGATTCTCTGTCAGAAAATAATGGCTGAATTCATGCACCTGTATTCAGACAGTCCCATCTCAAAAATTTCAGCCAGGCCGTCTCATTGTGGAAGTAAGACTTTTTCTGGGGGCATTAGCTGTGGGATCTCCAGAGTTATAGCCACATTAATCATGAATTCCCCAAGAAACTGCCCTACCCCATTAAATACACTGGCATATTTTTTAATAAGGTCACCTGCCTTGTGTCGGCTGAGATGGAGTAATTCCCACTTTCATTACCAGTTTGATCAATTTAATATCCAGCCTGCTCGGGGACTGAGCTCTAGTGATGCCGCTGTGTGTACAGCATGAAATCTGTGGTGTTTTATATCCTCTTCGATTGTGTCTAAAAGCACACCATGTCTGTCGATGTCCCCCTGCTTTACCTTTCTCTTGCAAAGGTGGGTTCTCGCTCTCTCTTCCTTCAGCCAGTCCTTCTGTTGCCACACCAGTGTGGAAAACTGCATAGCCGGTTGGGGAGCTATGGCTGAAGCCTCTGCAGGTTCTGACTTTCTTCTGGGACCTGACTGCTTCCACCGGGACACCAGGAGGGTGGTCCTCTCCCTATCGGCAGCCTGGTCTTAAGTATCACATATTCCACCCTGGTTTCAGTTGCATAGAGGCTGGGGCTGTGTATCAACTCTTTGTGGCAAAACTGTTGCAGGCCACCGCACTGTCCCCAAGCAGTCTGTCCTCGGCATTCGCCAGCCAGCACCTTCTGTCCTGTGGTGTAATCTCCACTGCGGCAGCAGGACCTGCTTAACAACGTGGGGCCAGCAGCTGTACTGGGGCTTGCAGAGTAATCTCTGTGCTGTCCCGTCTACCCGGCTTTTGCAAAAAGAAAACAGTCCTTTTGACTCTTCTTATGGAACCACTTAAATCCAGGCAGTTGTTTTTTGGTTGGGGTTGGGTTTTTTTAATCCAATTAGTAGTGGAAAATTACTGTCATTGGCTTCTTTGGGTTGAGCTTTGGTCTTTTGCGACCCAGCTGATTCGGAGGATTTCCCTCTGGGCAACAAGAGATGTCAGCATGGCCAAGTCATGAAGAGTGGGTGGGTGATAGATATGTTCCAAAGCCCAGACCAGATCAATGTAAATATTGCAAGTTTTCTTGGGAAAAGAATGACCCTATATTTTTGCAGATTATTTTTACCAATAGTCTTCTGCACTGGTTACTTAATGCTTGAAGTTTTGGGGAGCATCCTGGCTAGCAGCATCTGAGAAAAAAATTCTATGGCCAGATGAGTGCGTTAATAAAGCAAACTCCTGCCCACTAAAGCACTGGGAGCTTACACTAAAACAAACAAACAAACAAACAAACAAACAAACAAAAACCCCACAAACCAAACCACAACTCCAAATACAGGCAGGATTTAGGATCCACTGGGAGCCATTCTCTGAAACGGGATGGGTAACCCTTCAGTTAGCACACCATCCCCTGGTTAGGTTAAACGTTCACCGCCTTCTCCGCAACATCCCGGTTAACAGCAAGCAATAAATGATATATTACAGCCAACCATTAGGTTGCTGCCCAAGTTTGGGCCAACCTGTCGAGCCACATCATGGCCGGGTATAGCGATTAAACTAACGAAGAAGTTCCCCCCTCCTGTCCGCAAGCCTCTCCGCTGTCATTTGTCCCCTGCGCCACTGGATGGCAATGCTGACTAAAGCATCGCCGAGGTTTCGCGGCCGGTAGCGGAGACCGGGGGGGGAGGAGGAAGAGGAGGTGGAGGAGGAGGAGGATGGTTCGCAGCACCGGCAGACAGGCTGGGTACGGGCAGCGTCTGTGGGAAACGGGTCCCGCTGGGACATCGCACCCTTTGCCGTGGCTTCCAGGCTGACAGGAGATGCCCCACTCACGGGGGGTGATTCCTCAGGCCCCCCACATTTGGAGGACTCGAATCATGGAAAACTAGTATTTGGTGTCGAGGTTTTTTTAAGCGTAGGAAGGGGTTGCCGGCAGGCGTGACTAAGAGTCACGCATTGGCACGGCTTGCTAGAAATTGCCTAATTTTTTACTTAAAAACTGTACTTACACTTTGTAAAAACGACTTTGTAAGCATGGCATTGCTGGGCTCAATGACTATTCAGTGAACTCATTTGAATGTGCATAGACAGGGCTTGCTTGAACTGCTGCATCAAAGAGAAATGCTGAAATGAGTCATTTGTGAATCACGGCTTATTTTCTGTTGTTAGCTCATCTGGAATCCCATGGTGATCAAACAGCCTTTTACAATGTGTTAATACATCGCTACTCCATGTGTTTAGCAACAGCTCAGTTCCAATAAATTGTAGGTAGTCACCCATTATAAAGAGGTAGTGTTTTCTGCTGTGTGTAAACCGGCTGGGATGAACTAGGAGATGAAAACGCACGCGAAATTTCATGCTGTTCCAAATGCTCTTTTCCACACAGCTTCCACCCTGATTTCATACCTGCTTTCTGTCTCCTTCCTTGCAGGGCACAGTCCAGCCAGAAGAGATTGCCTGTGAGGGCGAGTGCTCCCATTCTCCAAGGAGGGCTGCGGGCAGCCTCTCCAGCGGGAGCCAAGCCACTTTCCAGGCACAGGAATGGAAGGGAGGCAGGAAAAAACCACAGTCAGCAGCAGTTTAAGGTAAGGCCCTGGTTTCCAAATTGGTGGCTGTCCCAATCCTACACCTTCAGCTCCATGGGCTGGAGAGCTTGGGCCAGACTATACTCAGATTCAGGAATTGATCTACTTACATTTAGAGGGGAGGATAATACCCCCCCCCTCCCCAGCTCCCCCTTTATTTATGGTCTTTAATGAACTGAATCAGTCCAGCAGGTCTGCAAAAAGTTGACAGGAGGCTGAGGAAGAGGGTGTGAATCCCTTAAGACTGCTATTGTCATTGAACTCTGTGGTGTGAAAGCACAGCCTGAGGTGCTGAGCTTCTCCCCAGAGCAACTGAGGCTCAGGAACCAATTCCCTTCTGCCAGCTCTTTTATTGGAGTGAGCGGCTGGAGATGGAAACGTCTTCAACCAGCACAGCAAGCTTCACCACAACCCGCCTGTCAGTGCCCTAAGCCCTGTCTGCTTGTATACGAGTTACATGGCCGTAAAGGCCAAATACTCTCTGCCATCAGCTACGTAGGCTTCTTCTGTCACACATAATTGTAGCTCAAAGGTCCTGAATAATTGCATTCATATTGGGCCTGATCCAGCCCCCAATAACAATCTTAATAATGCTGCTCTTAACCAGCCACATGAATCCCTTTCAATCCCCAACACAGGCTCAGTCATGCTGTAATTCAGTAGAGGAGGCCATTCACTGTGGGGCTAATTTAGTTTAAAATGCAGACAGCCTATTTATGGGACAATTTTTTTGTTCCTGCTCTAAATTCTTATGCTCAATCAACAGCCTGTAAACCGGGTCAAGCCAACACATGACCCATTAGTGTAGGCAGTTGGGGCTTACAGCCCTTAGGAGCTGTATTTGCACTGTGCTCCCTCACAAGAGGGATATGTCCCCTATTTAGCTAATGGGCCCTGTTGTAAGGGAGAAAACATAGAAACCCTTTTCCTGCACTGTAAATCAAATTCATACGATCACAGGGTTGAGTTTGACCCCACACTCACCCAGTCGATTAGCCACCAGCTTTTGCAACCAATGCTGGCCTTCCAAAATGAAGATGCACCACGTTCCCTCTGTGCAGGAAGAGCACAAAACGGAGGTAGGCAAAAGAGCTTCGCCCCACTGAGATGAAGATCATCCTCCCACCATTTGTGCTGCCGGGAGCAGGATTCCCAGGAACACAGGGAAAGACTTTCTTCCTGGGAGGCTCCACATGAGCACTGGACTATTAACAAAGCTCAGGTTCCTTAATGGGCGTAAAAGAAGATTAACAAGTAGCTTATTCTCAAGTTTTGAAACACAACCCACAGCATGCAAGACCAGGCAGGGGTTAAGACATGCCCATATCCAGCAGGGAAGCAGGCAGCAAGGCAGATGTCCTGTCTAAGGACCCAAGACAAGTCCCTGATTTAAGCATCACTTTCCTTTTTTTCTCTAGGGTTATTTTTAAGCTGGCTGCCTTACTTCAGCAGTGTCCAAGCTGCCTCAAGAGCTTTGGTGGGTCAACCTGAGACTGTGCAAGGAAGGATGGAAACAGAACAAGAAATGAGAGGGAGGGAAGTGAGAGATGCCTTTTGGGACAGCTTCCCCTGGTGTGGGGAACTGTGGCCTTAGGGGCCAGATTTACCTGCAACAAGGGAGGCTGTCATGGAAGAGCTGGTGAAAGGAATAATAAGCACTCCAGGTGGGAAACAAAGGTAGGGCAACCACCCACCCATAAATATAGGCAGGGCAGGCCTACAACTACATTGCCTACAGCTGGGGCCATCTGTCTAAAGGCAGGGAAGGGCGTCAGGAGATGAGGGTCTGTTTCAGGTTAATGAGGTTAAGTGTAAAGCAGGTGATGCTGACTCTGGGGCAAGTGATAGCCTGTCTGTATTTGCATGCTATATTTTTCCAGTGACACTGTGCAGAGTGTGTGTATGTTTTCTGAATAGCTGAAAATAAACATTGCACCCCTCAGACGTGCACATCTCTTACATGTTTTGAAACAAGTACTGACAGCTGGAAGACAGGAAAGGGGGCACAGACTGAGGAGAACTGCTTCTGCAGAGCTCATTTATGCCAGGACATCAGACAGAGTAAATCTTGCCAGAACTCAGGCTGGCTGAGTTTCTTTCCTCTTTGTCCAGCTGTCTCACTACATCCCTGTGCCCTTAGGCAACTCACTTCATTCCTTTGTGTCCCAGTTATCTTGAAGATATGGGATAAATAATGCCACCTACCTCACAGAAAAATATTTACAGTTCCTCTTAGGATTCTCCTAAGTTTTTATGCTGAATTTCCTCTGCTTCTGCCTTTACCTTTGAAGAACACAGGGGCTTATATTGCAATCCTGATGTAGCGCTGTAGACATGCAGTCCCCGCAAGTACCGCATTGCCTGTCCAATTTGTAAATCTGACCCCTCGAGAGCCTAAGATACTTCAAATGCTTTATTTTTACTGCTTGGCTTTAAGGCTCTTTCCAGTCTGCGCCTCATGCATACTGGGAGATACAGGGATGTAGAAAAGTTGATGATAAATGTCATCACTCCGGGAAGCAGTGCTTTAAAAACATTAGTCACTTTGGATAAAGTTGCCAAAGAGGGCGATTCCGGCATCTAAAGGAGGCTGGGTAAGGAGGGGAAATTGCACAGCTCAGATTAGGGCCAGGCTGTTGGGTAGCGTTGTCCAGGCTGCCCTTGCAGAGCTCTCCCACGTTCGAGCACGGTGTTTCTGGTGCTAGGTTAAGAGGAAGAAAAGTCTGGGTTTGTTCTGCCACGGAATTTCCCAAAAAGAAGACACACAGGGGCGCCAAAGACTTAGGAAAAGAAACCTAAGCCTGAGCCTTTTTCTGCATAGCTCCTTTCTGGGCAAGCTCCTCACCCACCCCATGAAGTCAGAGGGCTCTGCTCCGGAGCGGGTGGTGTTAAGGGAGCAGCATATCAGCCCGGGCCTGATTTCATTTGGAAACTTGCTGGGGCTTCGCAATCGCTTAAACTTGCCAGGTGTAAACAGGCTAGGTGGCTGCTGGCTGCTAATAACCCTGTGCCCCTCCCGAGGGGAGTCCTAAGGAGCTGCTGCAGAAGGAGGGGTGGTGCGTGCTCTGGTGTGGGGGGCCTAACTCCCGTGGGAGGCCGATGGACTGCTTTATCCTTCTTGCATGGACTCGCAGACACAGTCCCAAACTTGCCATGAACAAATTTCCCTGCTAAATTTGGAAAAGCTCCATTGTATCAGTATTGTAGTACCACCCTTTGGAAAATAAAAAGATTTCTGTCCAGTGTCCGAGTAACTGTTTGCTTTCCTGGGTGTGATGATGATGGTCTGAATCCCTGTCCGGTCAGTTTGTCCTTATGAGCTGAATCTGGTGTGGTGGTGTCTGCAGCTGCTGTAATGAACGCCAAGGTGAAAATCCCCAGGACGGCTGTAATGTGGGTGCACGTCAACCGTAAGCTCCATCCTCCAACCGCACCCTCGTTTCCCTTTGACATAGGGAGGAGACTAGCGCAAGAGCGATTACATCAGCTCTTCGCTGCCATTAGATGATACATATAGCGGGTTGGTATTCCTTCAATGGCTATATGGAACGATTATACCGGATTATCCAGTGCATGGCCTGCTCTTTCACTCACTTCCAGAGGTTTTACTCCATAGTTGTCCGGGAGGCAGGCAGGACATGTTGATATAAAACACCACATAAACACAACTGGGCCAAGCAAACTAGACCCATAGTATAGGCTGCCATGGAAAAAAAGCCACGCTGTTCACTTTTTTGTTTTGCTTTGCTCTCCGCTGAGTGATATATCTTAGTGACAAGTTGCTCTAGCCATAGAGCATTGCTTTTAATACCATAAAGTGTCATGGGGTGTAGGCATGTGCTAGGACAATGGCTAGAGCTAATGTTAAAGGCTAAATGCATTGCAGCTGCCTGCAAGCTGGGCTAGATTAAAGACTACAGCGTTGGAAGTTTCTTGTTAAAAAAAATCACTTAGAGTTTTTTTGTGCAGATTAATATTGTTTTGGACATCAGAGCCTCCAACAGTCATTTTCCAGTAATACGGCTTTTTGTAATTATTCGACACTTTAAAATATATGCCTTGCAGACGGCAGTTCTAATGTTAGCATAGACATATCAAAGTAGATTTTATTTAAACTCTGCTGTGGGTAATACCAGGCTTTGTTTTTTAAAACATGCCTTGGAATTATTAGGGTGTTTTATTCAATGCGCTAAAGAATGAAATTCCACTTCCAATATATCATAATACGCCAGGATGGATGCAACACCAAAGTATTGTTAGAGAAGCTGAGAGTCTCAAACGTGGGTGCCCAAGTTTAGCTATCAAAGAACACAACTAGGCACCTGACTGGAAATGACCTGTTTTATAGAGATCCTGATCACGTGCTGCTCCTCTTAATATTGCTTTCCTGGCTATAGGACATGTTGTCACCAGCAGTAGGAGGAGCAGATACTGGTCTGGTGGTTAGTTCAGTCCCAATTCTTGGTTTCCTTTCCTTCCCTTGATCTCCAGCAAACCAGCTGCAAGAGCTTGGGGAAACTCTTTATCTTCCCCTTACATCAGTTTACTTATCTGTAAAGCACATAAACTAATAACACTGCACCTCTCAAGGGTTTGTCGAAGCTTATTATACAGTAGCGAGTGCTTTGAGAGGGAAGTCATTACAAAAATGGCATGTTAATATGACATGAAGGTGACATGAAGGTGACATGAAGTTGACATGAAGATGACATGAAGGTGACATGAAGTTAACATGAAGGAGCCCCATTCTGCTCCGTGCGAGTCAGTTATTTGCTTTAGCAGAAGCAGGGATTTGGCCTATGCTTAAATGACTTTCATTTGTTTTTCTTCTTGAATGCTAACATATAGTTAAGAGATAGCATTACAAGGAAAGCTCATTCCTGCCTATGTGTAAATATTTAGCAGCTGAATAGGTGTTATTTAGCAGGGCACAGTTTCTGCTTCTCCACAGTTTCTAAGGATGTTAGTACAGACTCATTCTAAGCTGCTACAGATCAGAAGATACACCGAAATTACCAGATCAAAATCCTTCCCATATAAGTGTACACATACAGAATTTATTTTACTGGGCAATTAAATATGTAAGATAAATAACCCTGGGGGAGGAGGGTTATTTGAGGTTTTATGGCATATCTTATTATGGTCTCAGTTTCGAAATCTTAATCCAAGCAAAACTCCCCGTGTAAAGACTTAACGCTAGAGCGTAACTTTGTGTTTCGTACTCAGGATATGTGCAGTTGGGTGGATATGTGTGGTTGCATCAGTGGATTTTAGGGCAGTGGGGGGAGTGAAGGCAGTGAAGTTTTGCGTAAAGAAAAGCAGCCCTTCCTAGAACATTTGTATTAGCAGTAATGCTTTGATCAGGCAGGTCATGTTGATGGATCTTAGGCAGCACGCTGTTTTCTGGATTTCATCTGACAACTTTATTGATGAAAAATTAAAAATAAATGTAAAATAAAACTTATTTTGGGGTGGCATGGTCAGTAAAACTGCATTCTACTGCAGCTACGAGATTGTTGGCAAAATAGTTGCCTGTGTTTCAAATGCAAAACCTTTTTTGGAGGACATGTGAGCAGTCAGAATTGCCCGGAAAATACTCCAATTTTATGTCCAAGCTGCAAATGCAACTACTTTCTTAAAACTGGGTGGGTTTTTTTTGTTTAGGAGTTGAAACGTACAACAGAAAAAGTTGGAGTAAACAATCAGATCTTGACATGCTTGTAGTGGATAGATTTCTTTTTCTAAAGACAAAAGCGCATGGTGGCTTTAGCGTGGATTTATTGTGCTTCACAAAAAAGACAAATTCCTCACAAACATTCGTATTTGAGACCATACAGCTACTCCCTGAGTAATCCAAAAAAGCTGCTGGAGCACAGTTTTACCCCACCGATGCTTTTATTCGTAGGGATGATCTTTTTAGGAGCTCGTGTTCTGGAGATGGCAATGACAGTACTCAGCCCTAAAGGGCCTAGGTTGAGAAAGAGGTATCTGGGAAAGCAGAATGTACCTGTTACGTTTCCCTAGGACGTCTGCAGCATGGGAATTTGTACCATGTGGTCGCTCATGCAAACACCAGCCAGTCCTCAGTAACTGGATTGCATTGGTGCCGCAGTGTGTGCTCAGTTTTAACTCTCAATTACTTCCCAGTTTTGCTTGTTTTGTTGCTTTAGAGTAGTTAGTTTAGCAAATAAATATTAGAGGGCTCCTTGGAAAAACCTTTCTTCCCCTCCGCCCCTCCTGAAAAAGTTTTCATCTCGCTTCCAAAAAGTTGCACTCAGGCACACCTCCTGACCCTTCATTTGGCACTGAAAAAGAAAAAAAAAAGCTATTTATATGCAGAGTGGCTTCCCAAGCTGATCAGCCCCCTGCTCTGGGGCTTCAAACGCCGGGCCGGGGGCCCCGGGGGTCTCTGTGCAGGGGCGGGGNTAGAGGACGCATGGAAGAGGTATCACAGTGCCGTACTCAGAGCAGAGCATCCTCATCCTCATCCTCCCGTTCCTCCGCGGGGGCTGCGCAGGGGTGCCGGCCATGCCATGTCCTGGCGCCTGCCCCACGCGTGACCCCTCGCATCCCCCTCCAAAGCGTGTTCCGGAGCAAAGTCGCGACGGGGGGAGCGGGAGGGGGAAGGGAAGGGAAGGGACATTAGTTTCCTGAGATCCACGGGAGCGGCTGAAGCGACCTGTTGCTCAGTGAGCTTCTCTCCCGTGGGAAATGGGCTTGAAGGAAAACAGCCTCTGCTCGAATGAGGAGCCGGGGGACAGCACCGCGGGCAGGCCAGTCGCGGGTGGATGTTTTCTCTTATCCTTTTCTTTCCTCTCCTTCACGCCATCCCACGTCGCGCGTGGGAAGGGCTTCCCCGGATCCGCCGGCGAGAGGGTTGAGGCTGCTCCACCCCGGGAGCCGGCGCCCCCGCAGCAGGGCATAAAAACCAGACACAAACCCCCGAACCAACCGAGGACAAACCTCTCCGCTAACACCCGAGACGCAGCACCTCCCCTTCTCCGGCACCAGCCTCCCCAAAATAATTGAATCATATTGGACCGCAAAGTGCGAGGCGAGGAAGGGCGGGGAGTGTCTATTCTTCTTTTTTTTCCTTTTTGTCTTTGTTTTGTAGGGTTTGGGGTGTTGGGGTTTGGTTTTGGTTGTTTGGTTTGTTTTGGGGTTTTTTTTTTGTCCTGCCGGTTTTTGCCTCTTCCTTTCTGCTCCCGCCTCTGCTCAAAGGTTCGCCCGGGAAGACGCCTCGTCCCCGGGGCGGAGATGACCCTCATCCCGGGGGCAGCCGCTGCCCCGCTTCCCCCCCCCCCGGTAAAGCCGAGGCAGACCCACACCAACCTGAACCTCTCCTTTCTCCCTCCGAAAACACGGACACCAGGAGTTCAGCCTGG